>VZQC01006561.1:450582-674594 GCA_009823505.1 Rhizomys pruinosus
TTCAAGGCCAGCCTGGTCTACAGAGTGAGTTCCAGGACAGCTGGGACTACAGGGAGACCCTGTCTTGAAAAGACAAAAAAAAAAAAATCCTCTGGGCATGTTCTCTGGGCATGTCTTTGACGCATTTTCTTAATTATTAATTGGTGCCAGGGGACCCAGACAACTCTGGGCAATGTCATCCCTGGGAGGTGGGTCTGAGATGTTAAGAAAATAAGCTGAACATACCAGGAGGAGCAAGACAGTAAGTAGCATTCGTCCCTGGTTGCTGCTTCAGTTCCTCCCTCCCTCTTCTGGCCTTGAGTTCTTGTCCTGTCTTCCTTCAGTGATAGACTGTCACTTGGAAGTGTAAGATGCAATATACCCTATTTTCCTTAAGTTGTTTTTGGTCAGAGTGAAATACCACAGCAATAAAAACCAAACTAAACAGCTACTAAATAAACATATATATATATATTAAGTATACTAAATATGCATATACATTATATATATTATATGTAACAATAATAATCAAGGAAGAGATCACAAAGTTGGGCCTTGATGTGGGAGGAGTTGGAGGAACTGGAGGATAAGGTGAGGGTTGACGTAAATACAGTATTTATGTATGAAGCTCTAAAGAAAAAAATAAAAAGAGTTGAAGATCGGTCTGGGCTATATAATAAATTCTAGGCAACTCTGGCCTATATAAGAAGACTCTCGAAAACTTAAATAAAAACAAATGTTCTACTATGCTTAATAAGTTATCTCAGTGGAATTGTTCTAAGTAAGTGGATGGACAGTGCTTACACATACCAGTAACATAGAGTTTTTTCTCCAACAGCTGTTGTTCCTCAGGCTTTAAAGATCTTTATTAAGGTCTCTGAAAGCATCTTTTAAGTTTTTAACTTGAGTTTTGTCAAAGTTTATAAATTTGATAGTATTGAGTACAGTTTGTATATCTGAAGGCAAATAGAAATTCTCTAAGTCACACACAAATATACATATGGCCATAAAAATTCTATAACAGAGCCACTTTAATACTACTTGGAGTTCTATTTCTGAACTTGTAGATTGTCTTAGAAAGGTGGTAGAAATCAAGTGCCATTTAATTAAAACCACATTTTTTTATTTTAATAAGCCTCTTGATAGTGATGTGATTATTTTTTATTTCTTGGAGTTATCTTTTATTTGGATTCAATGTTATTACTTTTACACAAGCACAGTATAAACACATTTTAATTGAATATCACATTAAAAACAGTTCAGAAATTCTACTTTTATCTAGTATGTCAAGAAAAAAACCATTTTAAGTAAACAGCCTGTGTCCAAAGGTAGCCATGTCTAATGGCTTTTTAGTAAGTTTAGATTAGGAAATAGTCTATAACTTTTTTCTGTTAAGAAGTTAAAGAAAATGAATTTGTAGTCTTCAAAATGAAAATGACCATAGAGAAAGATGCCATACGTGGAGAAAAGATCCCTAGAATCACTAGGAAGCCATGGCTTGCTTCAGCACACGCTGTCAGTTCCCTTTTCGCCACATTACAACAGAGTACAGTGGTCAACTGGGAATTGGTCCTATGTTCTAACGACATTAGAGAAACTAATCTTAGGGCTGAGAAAAACCTAGGGAGGTTTCACTTGTTTTAATTTTGAGGTGATTCTGTTTTCATTTTTGTGGGTTTTGTTTTGAGACACAGATTGGCTTTGAACTTGCAATCTTTCTGCTTTCCTTCTGGTTGCTGGATAACAGATTGAGACCACTAGGCCTGTTGTTAATTACAGTACCAGTCCTTGAGATGCACTTTTGTTAGGAATGGAGAGAACCTTTGTGAAATTAGGCCCTCATCAACAATTTAGTGGTCCTGTAATTAAATTTAAATAGTAGCATGTGAAGAAATTGATTTTATATTTTTTGACAGCCAGCAGTTATTAAAGCTTGATAGATTTAAGTTAAGGATGAGTAAATTTAGACTGGTTGTTTTTATATTTATCTTATATTTGGATTTTAATGTCATTAACTTTTCTGAAGCACTGTATAAATACATTGGTATAAAATTATACTAAATGCCAGTGAAAGTACTTTACTGTAGGAACCTTATAGACTCTTGGCAAGAAATGTCCTTTATGTTTTTCCAGTACATACTGCTTTGTTTTAAGGTTTGAAAGTTAATCAACAAAGAGTCTTGGCACAAGAGCACTAGCTGTTTTTGCAGAAAACCTGGGTTTGAATCCCAGCACCCACATGGTAGCTAACAACCATCTGTAACTCCAGTTCCAGAGGGTCCAGTACACATTTAGGTTTGCCATGGGCTTTTTACAACATGGGTACACTTACGCACATGCAGGTATGTCACTTATACACATAAAAATAAACACATGAAGTTTTCTTAAAAAGGATGTTTTAGCAAACCCAATTCATGTAAATTGCATGTTACCCAGTGTCTTGAAAATGGTTTGTTTTCACATGTTTGAATGAGTAATATGTCCATAGTAAAGATGAGCTTTATGTATCCATGCTTAGACCACATCTAGAATCTTGTAATCCTCAGTTATTGTGCATCAAATTGTGCATGCATCTCCCTTCCTCCCACCCAACTTTGTGATATATGTTTGTGGTATGTGGGAGTGTGCTTGCCTGTGCAGGTGCATATGGAGATCAGCAGTTGATGTTGGGATGTCTATTTCAATTGCTTTTCCACCTAATGTTTGGACACAGGATCTCTCACTGATTCAGGTAGACTGGTTGGCCAGTGAACCCCAGGGATCCACCTGTTTCCACCCTCCAGTACAGGGATTATGGATGTACCCTTCCATGTTCAGCTTTTGTGTAGGTGCAGGGGACCTGAATTCGGGGCTTCTTACTTACATGGCAGATAGTTTACTCACTAAGCCAAATTAGGAAGTTCACCAGGATATTTTGTTCTGGCTGCATAGCATTATTAGAAAATAGTGAAAATTGTGTTCCTTAAATGTTTTTTAAAATATACAAACATTGTATATTTTAGAGATACTCAGAGAATATAATTATCAGTATATATGAATAGCTATTAATACACATGTACACAGACACATGTTTGAAAAATAACCTAAAATGTACAAACCTACTTTTTCTGTGTAGTATTTGATTTTAAATGCTTTTCTGTGTAAAGAACTGTGTAGTATGTCTATGTCATAATCTGTCCTAATTTACTTATTCATTCCTATGTTGGTGGTAATTTCTTTGTATTATATATCATTTATTAGTGGGAATCTGGGTTCATATATTTTATTTGAAGTTATAATTACTTAAAAAATTTTTTTTATTAATTTTATTTATTTCTGTATGTGTATGAATGTACTGTCTGCATGCAGGTCTGTGCACCCGTGTCGTGCAATGCTGCAGAAGTCAGAAGAGGGTCTCGGATTCCCCTGGAACTGGAGTTCTCCTGGAATTGGAGTTTCAGACGGTTCTCGGCCGCCATGTGGGTGCTGGGGATCGAACCCGGGTCCTCTGTAAGAGCGGTCAGCGCTCTTAACCGCTAGGCCATCTCTCCAGCCCCAGAAGTTAAAATTACTTTAAAATCAATTGCCAGCTGTGAACCTGATGGTCAAAACATTTCTCAAAATTATTTCTATGTGAAAGTTGCATTCTATTCTATACATGCATATGTGTCTTATTGCTTATGGCATAATTACATATGATAATTTATATTTGTGTTATTTACAGGCTAATCTCATTATCTAACTTTGCAATTCTTGGATAACTAGTGAGGTAAAAATTTAAATACACCCTCACCCCCCGCACAGGACTTGGTTTTGCCATTGTTTTTTATTTTCTTTAGTATTTCCTTAAGAATTAGAATCAGTTATTTCTTCTCTAAGGATTTTATTCCCAACCATTATATTTTAATGGATAATTTGTGTTTACGTATTCAATTTTAAAGTATGCATTTGATGTTTTATATAGAGAAGTTAAGAAGAACTAATGAATGCAATCTAAGTACTTATCTGACCTTATTTTGCAGAAAGAACCCTATGGACAAGTGGAATCCTATGTTCCCTGAACAGTGGACCATTGTTTGTACTTTGGCATATAGTTGACTTTCATTTTTAGAGCATCATTGCTTTGAAGCTATAGCAAAAGGAAGACAAATGATTAACTTATTTTCTGCTTTCCTGAGAGTATCGGGCACTGGAACCAATATAATCAGTTTTGAATCTCCATGTCAAGATGGTTTGTGGCAATGTCAAGATGTTGAAACCATGCCCAGGTCATCACTCATTAAAGTTGTTCTTTGGACCAGCAGAGATCAAGGAAAAGATGCTAATTCACATCCGTTCAAGATAGTGCAGAACATTTTGTTCTTGAGAAAATATTTCCAGCTCTGTCTTCTTGTTAGGACACTTAATATTTGTCCATTTGGATTATTGGCTTGTGTTGTTTTCTCAGCAACAGGGAATATATTGGGGAAAAGAACATTAAGAAAACCATTGTATTTTTGCTTCTGTGTCTACAAACCTTCCTACTGCTTATTCTATACATGTATTTCCTCCTAGGAATGAATATATGTAGGTATATGCTATATATATTCTATATAAATAATATATAGCTTTTTGTCTTTTTGAGACAGGGTCTCCCTGTAGCCCTAGCTGTCCTAAAACTTACCATATAGACCAGGCTGGCCTTGAACTCACAGAGATCCACCTGCCTCTGCCTCCCGAGTGCTGGGATTAATGGCATGCACCACCATGTCCAGTAAATAATACATAGCTTATAAAAGATGATTTATTCCATTTTGACAAACCATTACTATGTGCTCTGCCAGTTATTTCTTTAAGTGTGTTTTAATTTTGGAAATTATTATTATTGTTTCCTTTCGTGTGTGTGTTTTTTTGAGACAAGGTCTCACTATGCAGCTGTGGCTGGCAAGGAATTTACTATGTAGACCTGCCTGGTCTCTAACTAGGAGATCTGCCTGTCTCTGCCTCCTGAGTGCTGAGTTTAAAGACATGTGCTACCACTCCATCCCTAACTTCATTTCCTTCTTTGGACTTCCTGTCTTCTTAGTAGCATCAGAACATGGCTTGCTCCCTTACATTTGATCACCTTTGGTTTCTCACATGACTCCTTCATCAGTGCTTTGAGCCTTCTGTCATTCTCTTATTCCTTCTATTTTTTATTATTTTGATTTCACATCCTCTAAACACACCCAATCAGCTACTGTGGGAAATAGTTGGCCATATTACATAAGCATTTGTTCTGTACATATGTAGTATAGATCTTAGTACAGCTATGAGAAAACATGTTCCTACTCACACATGAGATAAGCAATTATTGATCTTTTTTGTTATTAGTGATCCTCATCTTTCTCATAAAAAGGTTAGATATATTATTTACCCACCTAATTAAATAATTTAGGAAAAATGAATTCAACATGAGATAAAATATATTCTGTCAAAATTGTAGTATCTAAAAGGTGATATATATTTTTGTTTTGTTTTGTTTTTGTGTTTTGGTCTTTTTGAGACAGGGTCTCCCTGTAGCTCTGGCTGTTCTAGAGCTCACTCTGTGACCAGGCTGGCCTTGAACTCACAGAGATCCACCTGCCTCTGCCTCCCGAGTGCTAGGATTAAAGGCGTGTGCCACCACACCCGGCAGTGATATATGTTTTTATTTTATTTATTTTTGAAAAATTATTTGAAATTTATAATGGACATGCAAAATGAAAGAAGAGAAGGTATCACATCCTGGATTTCAAATCATACTACCGAGTTAGAGTATTAAAACCAACTGGGGGGGCTGGAGAGAGCCTAGCGGTTAAGAGCGCCGACTGCTCTTACAGAGGACCCGGGTTCAATCCCCAGCACCCACATGGCGGACGAGAACTGTCCGAAACTCCAATTCCAGGAGAACTCCAGTTCCAGGGGAATCCGACACCCTCTTCTGACCTCTGCGGCATTGCATGACACGGGTGCACAAACTTGCATGCAGACAGTACATTCATACACATACAGAAATAAATAAAATAAAAAAAAACCAACTGGGCACAGGCACACCAGCATACATTGAAAAATGGAATAAATTGGGGGCCCATGTTTAAGTCCACACACTTGTCATCACCTGATATTAACATCATGAAAAATTATGATCTTTAGTAAATGATGTCACTCAACTGACATAGAAAAAATTAAAAAAAATGATCTCTATTTCATCCTGACCAAACTTCAATTCTAATGAACTGAATATTCCAATATAAGCCTTATATGCTGAAATCAATGGAGGAGGAATTAGGGAATATACTGGAATGTATATGCCCAGGAAAGACTTCCTGAACAGAACTGAGATACTTCATGTACTAAAACTATAAATTATCAGATGGGACCTCATGAAAAAAAAATCTGCAGAAGAGGACACCTTCATTCCAGTGAACAAGAGACCTACAGAATTGCAAAAGTTCACTTTACTAGACATACTTCTGATAGAGAATGGGTATCTATAAAGTACAATGAACTAAAAACATGAAACATGAAAGAAACAAGCGAATCAATGAAAATTAAAAATAGGGATAAGAAACTGAACAGAGTGTTCTCAAAGTATGAAACAATGGCTGAGAAGTATTTTTTGTCTTTTTAAATTATATATATATATATATAAATCTAGAACCTGTGTCGCCCACCCTATCCCCCCCAACCCCACCAGAACTCGTGAATTCTGCCAACATTTTCATCTTTTCTAAAATTTTCCATGTTGGAAATTTACTGTTTGTGCAGAGAAGTTCACCAAATTTCAGTCAGTTCTTTTTTTTTTATGCAGTCTTTCTTTGTGTTGTTTTTTGTTGTTGTTGTTGTTGTTTCCAAATATGCATCACTCCCAACTCTGGACAAAAGCTCTAGGGGCCGTGCACAAGAAATACAACTAGGTAATTGACACTAGCATCCACAGATGAGGGATTACCATTCATCGTTTGTTTTTCTGGGACTGTGTTACTTCACTCAGCATATGATATCTTCTAGCTCAGCCATTTTCCTGCAAAGCTCATGATGTCGTCTTTCTTACGGCATAGAACTCCATTGTGTAGATGTACCACATTTTCTCTATCCACTCGTCGTTCAGGGCATTTGGGTTGGTTCTAGCTCCTTGCTATGTGAAGAGAGCTGAGAATTACATGGCTGTGCATGTATCTCTGCGGTGGGGTGCGTCTTAAGGTACATGCCTAAGGATGGATGGCTGGTTGGTCAAGGTTCATTTCAAGTTTTAAGGTTCTCCTCACTGCTTTCCATAAGCGAGTTACAAGTTTAGCATCCCACCAGTCAGTGGATGAGTGTTCCCCTTTCCCACAACCTCTCCAGCACTTGGTATCATTTGTTTTCTTGATCCTAGCCATGTCTTATTGGAAGAAGATGATATCTTAAAGATTTGCATTTGCTTAATGATAGTGATGTTGAACACTTCTTAAGATGTTTCTTTAGCCATCTCTAATTCCTCACTTGTGAAGTCTCTGTTCAGCTTCTTTGCGCCAATCTATTGAGTGGGTCATTTGTTTGCATTTCTTTGTTTTTTGAGTAGTTTTATATATTCTGGAAATCAATGCTTTGTCACAATGTTCTATGTGAAGGTGAAGTTTTCCTCCCTCTGTGGGATTTCTCTTCACTTCCTTGATTGTTTCTTTTGATATACAGAAGCTTTTGAGTTTAATCAGGTTCCATTTGTCAATTGTCACCTTAATTCGCACAGCTGCTGTTTGATTTAGGAAGTCTTTTCCTATGCCGTGATGTCTTGTAGTCTGCTGCCAACTTTTTCTTCTATGCCTTCAGAGTTTGGGGTTTCACACTGAGATCTTTAATCCATCCAGGGTTTAATTTCATTCTTCTACAAGTGGTGATCCAGTTTTGCCAACACCACTTGTGAAGCGCTGTCTTTTCTCCATTGTGTGCTTCTTGGCCCCCTTGTCAAACATGAGTTGTGGCTGAAATTGTATGTGACATCTTCTGCTTTCATGAGTTTGCATTGAGAAGTCGTTGTAATTCTGATAGGTTTCCCTTTATATTGTTTTTTATATTTTTGTTTTCTCTTGTGGAGTTTTGTCTTTGTTTTGGGTTGTCTAGCATTTAACTATGAGGTGTGGAGAGTTCTTTTCTGATCTTTTCTGTTTGGAGTCTATATGCTTCTTGTATTGTATGGTTTGTCTTTTTTTAGGTTTGGGGAAATTTTCATCTATATTCTGTTGAAGATCTGGATCATACCATTCTCTTGGGATCTTCTCCTTCCTCCATTCCTATGATACTCTTGTTACTTCTTTAAGTTTCACAATTGTACTTCTGATATCTGTGTCCCGGGCCATCCATGGGGATCCCACTGTAGGTAGAGCTTAGTGTCGGATTATCCTGGCCCTTTCCCATGGTGTCTCTCTCTTCAATGTTCCTGGCATATGGGCTTTTTCCTTGCCTGTATCCCAGTGTGAGTCCCAAATGCCTCTTCACTGTATTGAAGGGAGTGCTTGCTCTTGCTTCCTCTTCAAATGACTTCATTGTTTGTTTGATTGATTTGTTTTTTTTTTTTTTTTTCTCCTTGCTTTTGGAGTGTTGACTTCTCTAAGCTTTAGGCTTTCTATTGGAAGTCCAACTCACTCCTCCCTTTCTGTTTTGAAGGTTTTCTGAAGAATCCACTTGGACACTCCTTCCTTGGGTAATCCCAGTTGGGGTGTGTGTGGGGGGGGGGTTGCTCTTTAGCCTGCACCCTGGTACCTGTGATTCAGGTGGTCTTGGGAGATCTCTGATCTCAAGACTCACACAAACCCACCTTTTATACCAGCTTGGAGGATAACTCCGCCCCAACAGCCACAAAAGCCAATCAAGCCAAAGACCACTAGATTAAATCAAACAACAATCTGCCTTGCTGAAGCACCCAGCTCCTATCTACCGGTATGTCCTTTAGGTGGTCTTGTGAGATCTCTGATCCGTTATATATGTTTTTAAACAGACTGGATACACCTGTTTTAGGTAGGGTTTCCCTACCCCTTTCTAGGCCATAAAATTTCTATAAAATGGAAATAGTTACACATTTAATTACAGTTCCAAAAATCTGCATTCTTAGATGAATCTGACTTTTGATCCCATCCCACTATTGCTATAATCACAACACTGTCTACTGTTAATTTGCATTTTAATTGAGCTTTAAATATTTAACTAGAGGCTGGTCCACTAGAAACATAGATCTCAGTAACTAGTGGGCAAGAGCTATCTTTTTACTGCTATTTTAGCAGTAGGAAAGGCTGCCCAAAATGGGTGGGAAAGAGCCGTAACCTTTAAACAGGAGCTTTACTTTGGGGCTGTGATGAAGAAAATAGAAGTTAGGAATGGAGAAATCAGAAGAGACAGATGGCAAAGAATTTCAGTGATGGGAAGATCACTCAAATTGTTGAAATTTATGCCAGAACCTTTCTTCCAGTTAGGGCAAAATGTCGTCTTTATTTTGAGTTCTCCAGATACATTTAGTTTAGCTGTTCTGAAATTCTTTTGTTGTGTTTTTTTTGTGTTTTCAAGGAGTTCTAGAAGAAGCCATGGTTTTTGTTTCCAATTCCACATACTTAAATGTTATGAACATTCTCTGAAGCATTTTAAAGTACTCTGGGGACAGACATGAGAGAGAAATGATGGATTCTTATATTATCTGCACTTAGAACAACCTTCTTTGTGTTGCAATAACAGAGTGATAGTGTTTTCAACATGAGACAGGGGAAGATTTTAGGGGGTAAAGCAGCTGTGATTCAAAGATAATTATAAACAGTTCTTCTGTGTTTTCTCTAAGGTTAATCAGCAGCTTTAGTTTATTATGAAATTAGCATTCTATAAGATGATTCTGAAGAATGAATTCTCAGAAATAAAAGGCACAGATGTCAGTCTGGTGGTTGTGAAGTGTCCAAGTGGAGCAGTCTTATCCCACTTTGATCATTGATGTTCCTGTCGCAATTACGGTCACAGTGTCAGGAATAAAACCAATCTGACATGGGATTGAACAAAAATGCCTTATGTTCTCTAGAGAAAATATGGAAGATTGCAAGCAAGAAATTTCAAAATTAAAATGGAGTAAAACACCAGCTATAGAACATCCAGCATGATTCTTAAGCTTTAAAAAAATAAACTTCTTAGTAATGAGTTTTGAAATGTCTAACCATACAAGAGTTATCCGTGAAACAAAATATCCAGTTATGCATACTGAACTAGATATTCATAGTTAGAAAACCTCTTTTCTGTGTGGATTGCCAGTTAACTATATTTAGTCCAACTTTTACTGTTGTCCATCCATGAGCTATAAGTCATAATATCTTCATTTTGTTTTATTGCATTTGCTATGTGGAGATATATAAAAGACCAAACAAAGTGATACTGAACTTTCTTAGGGGAGAAAAGGATAGTTGCATTTAGAATCTAGTAATCTTCTAGTTAGCATCTGAGGAAAACTCATAAATGTATAGCAGAAATTTTAAGATTAAATAGCTGACTGTTATTCTGGGAGTAAAGGATGATTTAACATCTTGTTGAAAGTATTTGATTTAAGATAAGATATGGGGGAAGAATAATAATATGTTTCCTGCAATAGCATGTAGGAAGAATGTGAATCTGAGGAAAACCATGCTTTCATGTCTTAGGGAAAAAATGGAACAGTTAGTGTTAGATTCCAATAGACCTTGTGCAAACATAGGTTTACCAGTGCTAAAATACTTGTTTTCTTGGAGTCTTTTAATCAGTTCAAGAAACATGATTTTTAATAGTAAGTCCTTGTTAAACTGATAAGTGGGTGCTCTTTCAGAGTGGAGAAGGCATCACAAATGAGCTATTTAGCCCAAGTACATACCCCAAGGCATTTATAAATAAAAGCACAGGCACACAAATAACAATAATCAAAATGTTAAAGGCTGGTGTCCAAGGAGGGCTAGAGACAATAATTGATTTACAAAGTTATCCATTCTAAATAATTTTAGAAACTTGCTGAAAATAAATTAGAAAAATTCAAAAAAAATCCAAAGAAAAAGATATACTTAAAATGTGGACTTGATCAGACATTGCTATAAGGAAGAAGTGATTTTAGCTGGGTGGGATTTTTATATTCAGAAACATGACTACATGTGTATATAGAAGCGTGTGTGTGTGTGTGTGTGTGTGTGTGTGTGTGTGTAAGAATATTGTTAGGTTTTGGCTCAAAGAAATTTAATTAAATAATTTTATTGTGTATTTGTACATTTCATACAATGCCTCCAATTAAAATTTAGGGCCCCTCTCCATGCCCCCAACTCTCCATTAAAACTCATGGATTACACCATTCATGTTAAGTCCTATCCATTCAAACTTTTAAACACAGATGTCCTTCTGTTCAAATTCATCCACTGGACTCCAGTCAGCACACCTAGAAGTCTTAAGTAATGCATACTGTCCCTTGCCCAGCAGTAATCAGTCTCTAGTATTTCTCAGACCAGGACTGACTCACCACCCATTTCTCTTGCTTCACTCTGGAACCTTGTCTGAGTTGGCATAAGTCCCATCCTTGGTTCCATCATCGCCACAAGTTTACATGTGCAAGCTTCTAGTAGTCTGAAAACCTCTGCTTCCCTATGCTCATGAACCAGCCCTGGCTCTTACAGTCTCTTCTGAAATGATCCCTGAGCTGTGGATGGGTGAGGTTTAATATAGGAGTCCCATCCAGGGACACACAGTCTGGAGTCTTCAGTTCTTTGAATCTTGGGCAGTTGTGGCTTTTTTGTGTGTGCATTGCACTCTATTGTATAAGGAATTTAATTTTTAAGCGCTTTCGGGTAGTGGAAGAGACAGGTGCATATCTGTCAGAAGCAAGCAGTGGTCCTCTGAGGCCTGCAGGGGGCACCTCTTCCACACAGCAGCATAGGATTGAAGTTCATTCTCTGGGCTCTTCAACTCAACTGACAGCTGGATGAGCTATGTGTCTAGCAGAGAAGGTGTTTGTTGGTTTGTAGAACTTTAATATTTTAGTCTATGCTAAAGATACCCATATGCTTATCTTCCTTTTAGATTCAAACTCTGGAGGCCATGTAACTATTTGTATTACTCTGTGGGGTCTAGAATAGAATCTTGCATGCAGAGCAGGCACTTAAGAATAACTTTTGGAATGTAAGTAAGTTGTGTTCTTATTGGAAGAATAAAACATGTCTCACAGAAGGAAGGAGATAAAGTATTCTACCACTCCCATACCTAGTCTCTCATAGCTGAGGCCGGTAGTGTGGTAGTGCTTAGAGTTGTGATAGAGCCATTTCATCATTTCCATTTTGAATTATGACAACTTTGCTGGCATTTGAAAGTCTCATCCTGGTGTTTAAGCTTTTTCTTATAAAGGGGGGTATAAGGCAGCTAAACACCTACAAGCCACTCCACTCATTTAAAAGAAAAGTATGAGTTAACAAGTCGTCTTTACCACACTTTCACATTCAATTTACGTTCATCCCTATCAAGCTGGCATGAAGTCAATATTCAGGATTGTTTAGGAGGCTTTTTATTTTTCTCAGCTGTAAACTCCATTACCTTTTAAATGATTTTATAGATGGAGTAATGGTCCATGAAGCATATGAATAGAAATGAGGACAAACATTTCATGCTTAAATAGCTATCACGGTAGTCAGTGTAATGGGCTAGAGTTTCAAAAATAAACAGTGATAAATCATATTCAGTGTCCATATCATATTATCTCGTGGGTTCCACAAAGATATCATTGTAGATGCTCTGACATATGTGTTACTCTAGCTGGAAATTGGTAAGAGTTTCATTTTTCATAAACAATTATCTCTCTTTGGAGTATTAGTGTCTATGGAGATCAAATGCAAAAAAAAGAGTGGTGATGACTTGGTTTCATTGTGGACATAAATGGTCTCTGAGAATGCTAATTCTTTAGACATTAGTACTTAGGTATCAAAAATTTCTTGCCATATTCATGGGAATATACAGCCATAGAGCTCACTCTAGGATGTGTATAAATTTCCCTGGTCACCAAAGATACAGAGAAGTTCTATAATTTCTTAAATATTTCATGTGGCCTACTAAATAGTTATCATGTTTTCCAAAGTATTATGATACAGGTTTAATATAGTCTGAAATCTTGGTGAAATGAATGGGTAGGTGTTACATAGGTATCATGGCTGTTTATCCAGTCAGAGTGTCCTTATTGATACTTGCTTTCCTTTGAAGCTCCATATTTAATCAGCAACAGTGACCTCTCTCTGCCCCTCTTGCCTGCTCACTATGAGAGTACATTAAAACATGGTTCTTGAGTTTTGTAACCTTGTTATTGCATTTGAATCTGCTTTAAAAACATATAGCATTGGGCATGTGGTCTGCTGGCTTCTCTTTAAAAGTGCCATTCACTTATCAAAAAGGTTTACTATATATCTGTATCCCCTTTTTTATTTTAGGTTTTTGTTTTTTGACCCATGGGTCTCAAAAAAGCTGTTGTATTACACATACCTATAGGCTGGAATCAAGGTGCAGATTTCATCAAATTCACCCATGCTGTTTTGGGTGACTGTATGTGGTTAGCATGGGAAGCAAACTTAATTTTTTTAAGTTAAATCATCCTACAGGTAAAAGAGAATGCTACAAGGTGATACTGTACAACAGAAAAATTATAGAGAACATTTGTATGTGCCAATCCCAAAGTTATTGTTATACATATTTTAAGTAAAACAAATGTGGACAACAATTTATATTTCCAATTAACTCAGGTGCATTACCGTTTTTATCAACCTTTAAACCAATGTTGTTTAATATACACACATTTACTTTTACTAAGTCCTAAAACACCATGTAATCTGTAGACAGAGTCTGGGCAAAATTGGATACTTGTTGAACTCACATCAATTAAACATACATTAATCGAATATAGACCTGTGTCCCTTGCCCCTCCCACCCCTCCTGATTCACCATTTCAGTCAGTTTTCTGATGCAGTCTTTCTGTTGTTGTTCTTTTAATATGCATCCCTCTCCACAAGAAATATTTATAACTGGGTTATTGACGCTAGCATCCACATATGAGGGATACCATTCTTCGTTTGTTTTTCTGGGACTGTGTTACTTCACTTAATATAATGTCTTCTAGCTCCATCCATTTACCTGCGAAGTTCATGACGTTGTCTTTCTTTACCACTGCATAGAACTCCATTGTGTACATGTACCACATTTTCTCTATCCACTCATCAGTTGAGGGGCAGTTGGGTTGGTTCCAGCTTTTTGCTATTGTGAATAGAGCTGCAATAAATATAGCTGTGCATGTATTTCTGCAGTAAGATGAGTCTTGTGGGTATATACCCAGGAGTGGTATGACTGGGTCAAATGGTGAGCTAAAGGTTTGTACAATTAGACCTGGAAGGAATCTTACTATGATCCATTGTTGATGAGATTGGGAAGCTGTGGGCTACATCCAATTGAGTATTTGTACAGGTGGACCTGATAGAAAGTCTGAAGTTGATCTTACTGCAACCTGTATCTTTGATATGTTTGGGAAGCTGTGGGCGGCACATCTCTCCAGGAGTGTGTGTGGCAGTAAAATATGGCTGATAACTGTGATTATAAAGAACAAAGAAGTACTATTTTTTAAGATTCTGATTTTCATTTATTTAATAAACTGGCCATCTACTTATCAGATGAGAAGGCTTCTGACGTGAGGCTGTTTCATGCCACTAGCTGTTCTTTTAGACAAGTGTTGAGAGGAGGTGAGAAAGGTGTTACAGATTCTTGATGTTCTGATGTTATAATGGTGAAGAAAACTCATCAGGGAACTCCAATTGCTCCCTGGACCAACAAGAAAAGCTTCTTTATCAATTGGTCCCCATAAGCACTGCAAGAATGGCATGGATGGGTAAGGTGACTTATGCTAGGCTGTTTTAGAGAAAGGCCAGTACTCCAATTCCAGGAGAACTCCAGTTCCAGGGGAATCCAACACCCTCTTCTGACCTCCGTGGCATTGCACGACACAAGTGTACAAACCTACATGCAGACAGTACATTCATACACATAAAATAATTAAATAATAAAAAATTATAAAAAAAGAAAGGCCAGTAAAACCTTTTTATTTTTTTAATTTTAGTTATTTATTTTTTATGTGTATGAATGTACTGTTGCATGTAAGTTTGTGCACCCGTGTCATGCAATGCCATGGAGGTCAGAAGAGGGCATAGTATTCCACTGGAATTGGAGTTACAGACGGTTCTCAGCTGCCATGTGGGTGCTGGGGATCGAACTTGGGTCCTCTGCAAGAGCACTCGGTGCTCTTAACCACTAGGCCATCTCTCCAGCCCCGACCTTTTTGTTTTTCAGTGATAGTTCTTGCCAAAGTAAATCACTACCACTGTTAAGTATTCGGATGGAAGCCAATCACACACTTCTTTCTCTCATATTCATTTTTTTTCTTAACTTTTTATTGAAGTTTTGTGCATTTCATACATCATTTCTCAGGCCAATCTAGACTCATCTCCCATTCCATGCCCCCCACCCCACCCGAGTTCATGCACCCTGCCACTCCTGGCCTGTATCTTTTTCTGATTCTTTTCAAGGTTTTCAAAGCAGAGGATTATTGCCTTGGGGGGAACTTTACTGTTTTGGTTCCCTGTCCCAGTTCCTCTGCTCTTGTTGTTCCCTCCAATCTGTACCACTTCAACATATGCATATATATATATATATATATATATATATGCACACTTATACTAAAATTATATCATCTGTACACAAACTGTTTGTCATTTCCATATCATATTTCAGGATTCACATTTTCCCTTTTTTTAAAATTTATATTACTCTAAAATATGCCTACATATCTTCTACCCATATACCAAGATTACAAAGTCTCAAAATAATTGGTTGGTTAATTCTAGAGCCTGCTAATGGATTTACATTATAAGAGCACAGTTGCTTTCAGGGAAAGGGGTATATAACAGTGATGTTTCTCAGTTTGCCTTATAACTCAGTGCTTGGTGCTAGCATCCACAAATGAGGGATACCATTTGTCACTTGCTTTTCTGGGACTGTATTCATTCTTATCTTAATTCAAGCCTGGTGTGATCATTAAGGCTCATAGGTATGAATCATTTTGGAAAATAGTCTGGTGATCAAAGAAAGTGTTCTTACAGAATACAACTTCTTGAGAGTTCTCACACCTAGGCAGGGGACTGTCTGAGAAACTGTTACTGGGAGACCTTACAATATGAGAAATACAGGTTATTTTGCCTTTCATCATAATGCATTGTAATAATCAACTACTTAAAAATTTCCTTTATAGCAGGTACTAGCCATATCGATAATCTCCTGCACTGCCTCATATAACACCTTAAGAAGTTGCTGAATAAACAGTAAAATAATGTTCATCTTGTGGCAATGGTGGTGTTGAGCACAAGATCCACACCAACTCAGTCAGACAAGGGCCCAGAAAGTAGTGAGGGAAGTGGGGGAGGGGCAGCCTTAGCCAGGGAACTGATGGAGACTGATTACTGCTGGGCAAGGGGGAATAGACCTTCTGTGAGAGCTCTAGATAGGCTGACTATACTCCAGTGGTTGAACTTGCATGGAAGGACATCGGGGTACAAATGCTTGACTGGAGGGACCTTAACATGTATGGTGGAATACACGAGGTCTGGTGGAGCCGTGGGGCCATCAATGCAAGAGGGTCTAAATTTGATCAATAACAGTTATAGGACAGGTACAAGAGCTCAATATACACAAAAAGAATATAATAATGTTCATGTTGCAAAATGGAAGATTTCATTCATTCTTTTGTATAATAATCAAAACAGAAATCTGTCTTCTGTGAGAGTTTTCTGGCTTTTTCCTCCCTTTCCCATTCACTGTGCTGCCCATCATGGACAGTACCATGCATATCTCATGCTGAGATATGACTTACTATATTCATTCTCAAAACTGGCTGAATATAAGGCAGGTTTTTTTTTTTTCAGTAATGAACTTGGCTTGGTATTTGTGAAATTCCCCGCAGTCCTAGTCTTGAACTGCAATTTCCTTTTCTGTGGATGGATGTTCATAGAATTTTTGACTCCCTCAAGTGCAGCAACAGCCCAGAGGTGAATACATCAAGCGGTGCAGCTACCTTGTGAGATTTGATGCATTCTGCAGGCCCTGTTGTGATATAGACCAATAAACTCCAATCTTTTATGTCTCTTTCCATATTGTAACTCCTGTGAGGTAAAGTGTTAAGCTACATTAAGTCCCATAAGAAATTTGAGTTTATAATTTGTAACTTCCCAGGAACTGTAATTAGTTTGATCTGTTTCTTGGATTTTCAGATATTTGAAAAAAATGTTACCAGTTCTCTCATTTATAGTTAAATATTTAACTCTGAAACTTTTTAGAACACTTAGAACTCTTACAGAACTTTGTAAGAGGTTCTAATTGTATGCAAGATTATATCAAATTGCCAGGAAGCAGACAAATCATGAAACTAAGATAATAAACTTAATTTCTAGTACCGATAATGAAAAAGCATATTTCGAATTTGAAAGATTGAGTAAAAACTGAAGTTGAAATTTGTTGCACAACAAAGATACCTGAAAAGCCATCCCAAATACATGGACCCTAACTTTTGTATTTGTAAACAACCAATATATGATAGGTTGAACCATGGCCCTCAGGGAGCCGTGTTATAACCTAACCCTTAGACTGGCCTTATTGGGAAGAGAATCTTTGCAGGTATAATGTACATCTTAAGATGAGACAATCCTGAATTACATGGATGGGGCCTTAGTCCAATGTCATTACAAAAGAAAGAAAATACAACATCAGAGGAAAAGACCACATGGATGTGGACTCAGGCTGGAGGCAGGTGGCTATGAGTGACACAACATCTAGAGTCACTGGACGTTTGAAGGAGTCAGAAGCAAAATGCAGAGAAGACATACCTGTCCAGGACCGTGAAAAAGTAGGCCATTATTTGAAGTCACGAACTTGTGAGACTTTTGTTGTGCAGCCATAGGAAACTAGTGTACCCTGGGTCAAAGAAAAATCCAAAGAGAAATCACTCAAATGAAAATATGCATACAGCAGAGAAGAGTTGGTTGGGTGTTAATGAATCAGTACTCTGGGGAAAATTTATAGCAATAATGCCTGTGTGCTAGAAGTAGCAGACAGTCTCAACTCAACCTCAGCTTCTGTCTTAAGAAACCACAGCAAAGAGCAAACCAAACCCCAAAATAAGGAGAAGGAAGGAAACACTGATAATCAGAGTGCAGAGACAAGAAACAAAGGAGAAAACCATAGGTAGGTTATTGAAAACAGGAGTTGTTTTTTTAATGGTAAAACTCACTGCATTTTATTATTTTTTAATTAATTAATTAATTATTTTTATCAAATCTAGGCCCGTGTCCCGCCCCCATTCCCCCACCCCACCAGAGCTCATGCATTCTGCCAAACATGCTTTTCATCTCTTTCTCAGTCTTTCTCAATATTCTCTGTGTGGAAGTTGACTGTTTTGAGCAGAAGTTCACTGTTTCAGTCTGTTCTTCGATGCAGTCCTTTCTGTTGTTGTTGTTGTTGTTGTTGTTGTTGTTTCCAATATGCATCACTCCCAGCTGCTTTGGACAAAAGCTCAAGGGGCCGTGCACAAGAAATACTTACAACTAGGTAATTGGTACTAGCATCCACAGATGAAGGATACCATTCGTCGTTTATTTTTCTGGGACTGTGTTACTTCACTCAGCATGATGTCCTCTAGCTCCAGCCATTTTCCTGCAAAGCTCATGATGTCGTCTTTCTTTACTGCTGCATAGAACTCCATTGTGTAGATGTACCACATTTTCTCTATCCACTCGAAAACGGGAGTTGTTTTTAAGAGAGGGAGAGAGACAATGAGAGAGAGAGAGAGACAGAGAGAGACAGAGAGAGACACAGAGAGAGATCTAGTAATATAGTATCAGGAATAGAAAGGGGGCATTGGTGGTGCAGATGGTATATCTGTGAAAGGTACACACAGAGCAGGGTCAGACGTATGCAGGATGGGGGAGTTGCTTTACTTTTTGGTTTTTCTTCTTCAGCTCCAGGATTCAGAGGGCTCCTGACTTGATATCTAGAGAAAGTCTTATTTGTGAGAGATTCCTTCTGGAATTTAATTCATTTTGGTTTCTATTTATCCCCAATCCTCTGGTTACTAAATCAAAGAGCTGACTTGGGGACTTATTTGGTTTGCTTATGTTGAGAACGTGGGGGTGTGGTCTCTTGTGGCTGTCTATATCCTAGTATGAGTCATGAATGTCAAACTGACGTGTGTCTCCTCTGCACAGGAAGGCCCAAGCCCTTCCTGTGATCTGGCACTGTGTTAGTTTGCTAGGTCCCATAGCAATACTGCACAGATGGGAAACTAAACAACTGAAACTTATTTTCTTGCAGTTTTACAGGCTAGAAGTTCAAGAAGATTTTGGCAAGCTTGGCTTATTGTGACCCCTCTTGACTTGCAAATGGCTCTTCTTTAAGTTTGTCATGTGGATGTAACTCTGCTTCTATATTGAGTCCGTGTCTATGTCTGTTCCTCAATGCCTATGTCTTTCAGTTTGTCATGTGGATGTCACTCTGCTTCTATACTGAGTCCACATGTCTATGTTCCTCAATGCCTATGTCTTTCAGTTTGTCATGTGGACATCGCTCTGCTTCTATACTAGGTCCATGTGTCTATGTCTGTGCCTCAATGCCTATGTCTTTCAGTTTGCCATGTGGACATCACTCTGCTTCTATACTGAGTCCACATGTCTATGTCTGTTCCTCAATGCCTATGTCTTTCAGTTTGTCATGTGGACGTCACCGTCACTCTGCTTCTATACTGAGTCCACATGTCTATGTTCCTCAATGCCTATGTCATTCAGTTTGTCATGTGGATGTCACTCTGCTTCTATACTGAGTCCATGTGTCTATGTCTGTTCCTCAATGCCTATGTCTTTCAGTTTGTCATGTGGACATCACTCTGCTTCTATACTGAGTCCACATGTCTATGTCTGTTCCTCAATGCCTATGTCTTTCAGTTTGTCATGTGGACGTCACTCTGCTTCTATACTGAGTCCATGTGTCTATGTCTGCTTCTCAGCGCCTATGTCTTTCAGTTTGTCATGTGGGTGTCACTCTGTCTCTGTGTCCTACCTTCCTCTCTCTATAATTATCTGTTCTAGCTGCACTGGATGTACTGCTGGCCTTAGAGAAGGCTGGGACCTTTCCCATATGCATGGAGTTTTACTGGATGTTCTCCTCCTTGGGCCTTGTCTAACTCTCCTACTCTAACTTACCCTGAACTCACTGCAATGTTTGTTCTTTATAGTACTCTCTACCTTCTAAACTAATAGGTAATTAATCAATTATATGCATTTTCTTCCCCTATCATAGTTTCATCTCAACTATATGAGAATGAAGATTTTTGTGTGTTTTCATCAATTGCTGTTTTACTGGGTTCCTGGGACATACTGGACAATCTACGATGTCTCTGAATGAGCGAAGCAAGAGGACAAGGGGCTTCCCCCCCCCAATAGTTAGCGTTATGCAGTTTCTAAACTCAAGCTTCTCACTATTTCTAGGGGATGCTACTTTAAAGAAAAAGAACCGTTACATTTTCACTGAAACTTTAGAAATACAACATAGATTAAATTAGACAAATTACCATAGGACTTCTGCCTATAATATGCTGATGTAATCGTCAGTCTCTATTGATATATGCCGCACTTCCCAGGTGCTTTTCACCATGCAACCCTTTTGTCTGGATCACATTAATATAGTCACATTAAGTGACTATTGTTTTTGGCAAATTTCCTTTCTTAGGTCTGTCTCTTTCTCTTGCTCCTGAGAGAGCTGGTATCTCATATAGTTGCTTCAAGTGAGAGCCCTCACTCCAGGGACCCAGGATGACTTCTTTGTTGCATGGATTGATGACTGTTGTTTCAAACAAAGCTGTTGCTGTTACAATGTAATCTCCTTTCTTTTGTTCCTCCTATTCCCATTATTTCCTACATTATTTAGCTTATCTTTTCTGAGTTTGAGCATATTAAAATTGCCCTGAATTGGATTTATTCTCCTTGAAAATAAATTCTTATTCCTTTCATAGATCTGTCATTTGGAATAATTCTGGATAGAGAAATCTCTATTTCTCAGCATTCAGGCTGGGAACATCATTAAATTGATCAAGTGTTTGTTGTATAGCCATGCAGACTTGAAGTCTGTTTCCAGAACTCATGTAAGAAAAGGTGAGTGTGGTGATCCATGCTTGCAACCCCTGTGCTGGGGACACAGAACCAGGCAGGTCCTGGGCCATGCTGGCCAGCCAGCCTAGCCTAATTGATGAGTCCCAGGCCAAGTGAGAGCTGTATCAAAAAACTAGGTGGATGGCCCCTGAGGAACGAAATCTGAGACTGACCTCTGACCTCTGCATGTGCATATACCACCCCCACACATGAACCTGTGTACATACAAAAATGCACCCAAGAAAACACACACATGATGATACTCATCAACTTACTATGTAATGTAGAAAAGTAAAGTAACATTGTTTCTTTACCTGCATACAATCCTACTATCAAAATGTAAAACCCTAAACATGATTAAAACTTTGTGGCACCTGGAAGGTAAAGTTCATTAGGACTCATTATAAACAATTGTTACAAATAGGATCCACAGAGATGTTTAATGCATATAGCAGTCTGAGGCTTTTCTTCATTTTAATGTTTAGATGGGCCAACTTCTCTGCTGGTATTTCTTGGTACAGCCTGCACAATGCAGAGCTGTAACTTTTCTTTCTCAGCCATTAAGTTGGTGAGATTTTGACCTGTGGGAATATGCAGGGAACATCAACAACATTGGATGAGTGTTCTATTTCCTTTTTCATTTCATCCTTTGATTTCTTTAGTATTTCCACTTCCTTTTGGAGCTCAATCTCTTCTTGGTGCTCCTTACTTCGCTGGTTGGCTTCCTTTTTCAGTGTTTCCACTTCCTTCTGGAGTTTGCCATTTTCTCCCTCTAGTTCTTTCTGGAGTTTGTCATTCTCTCCCTTTAGTTCTTTATAGTTTGTCATTGTCTCCCTCTAGGTCCTTCTTGAGTTTTTCATTCTCTCTCCTTAGTTCTCTGACTTGTTCTTTATGTTCTTTAATTTCTCTGAATAGGTCTGCAATTGTTCCTCTAAGATCTGTTTCTTGGGCCACCTCCAGGGGGATCCCACTGTAGCAGTCTCCTACAGGGTTGGTAGAGCTTGGTGTGGAATTATCCTGCACCTTTCCCATGTTGTCTCTTTGTCGTGTCCCTGGCATATGGGTTTCCCTTTTTTTGCCTGTATTCTGATGCGAATGACATGTCTTTTCACTGTGTTGAAGGCTTGCTTTGCTTGCCTCCTTCAGATGCCTTTTTTTTTTCCTCCTTGTTTATTGAGTATTGACTTGTCTATGTTTCAGGCTTTCAATTTTGTTTATATATTGGAAGTCTAATTCACTCTTCCCTGTCTGTTCTGAAGGTTCTCAAAAAAATCCACTTGGACACTCTCTTAGCAATTCCAGTTGGTGAGGGTGTGAGGGTACTCTGTGCTTCATGTCGTCCTGGTGACCCTGACCTAACCACTGTGCACTCAAGTCTCACAGTGGCTATAGGCACAGTTTTACTACTGGCTACAAGGGGGAATCTACCCAGACAGCCACACCCAACAATGGTTTAACAGGCAACTTGCTTTATCCCAGCAAGCAGGGCCACTGCACCCCACCAGCCTCGCAAGACAAAGATTTAGCTAGCCAGTGAACCAACGAATCAGTTATCTAGCAGCCGAAGAGTAGATCTATTTTAAAATCTGCCTGGCTCAAGTGCCCAGCTCCTACCTGTGCTTCAGGTGGTCCTGGCGAAGCCCTGACCTAACCACTGAGCACTCAAGTCCATAGCCTGCTTTTTCTTAATATCTCTGAGGTACAAAGATTAGTAATGCATGACCTCATCCTTCAGGAACTTATAGCCTAGTGGTCAGAGATAGAGAGAGTAAAAAGATTACCACGCTGATGCTTTCTTTATAGGATCCAGAGTCATCAGGGAAGTTGAGAAGAAAAGTTTTATCCAATTTGGCTTTCATAAATGTATAGGAGTGAGCTGAGGAGATGGTTCAGTGAGTAAGAGTGCTGGCATGCAAGTCTGAGGACCTGAGTTTAGATCTCCAGTTTCTGCTTATGAGCTGATCATGGCTGCCTTTGCCTGTAATCCTAGCACTGAGGGAGGTAGAGACAGGATGATTCCCAGAGCTCACTGGCTAGCCAGCATAGCTAAAATAAAATAATGTCAGTTCTAGGTTCAGTTAGAGAACCTATATCAAGAGTGGAGAAGGCACACTGTGATAGAGTAGGATACTGGATGTGCTCCTCTGGCCTCTGTATGGGCATATAGGTGCATGTACTCAAACACACATGTGTATACACATGCATACATCACACACATACACAAACGCACACACACACACACACACACACACACACACACACACACACACGCACTGGGAGTTTTCCAGGTAGGATATAAAAGGAAGGAGAAAACTTCCCAGTCACTGGGAACTTGATGAACAAAAGCATTGACACAGGGGAAACTTTGAGATGCTAATAGGAAGCCATTTACTTGATTTAGCTAAGGTCCTGAGCCAGGGGAGGAGCTGAAGCAAGGGCTGGACAGATAGACTTGGTCTGGTGGGGATGTGCTGATGGTATCTCTACTACAGAGATGCCATCAAGGAAAGCGAGCAGGAACAAAGTATTTTTAATGAAGAATCACTGAATCGAGGATAATGGTAATTTCTGTTTTCCTTTTTTTGGTGGCTAATATTTTTTTTCTGAAATAGAAGAATTAAGAGGAAATACACCTTTGATAAAAAGGACACAAAATTTCCCTTTGGCCTTGGTAACACTGAGACTCTTTGAGGTACATCTGAGGAAGTTTAATGTGTAGCAGACAGGTGAAAGACCATTACCAGAATAGTTAGAAACCTAGCTTCACCTCCCTACCATACATCATTTCCATTTCTTCCTAAACCAGGGCAACATGCCACCTTTAAACTTTAGCAGGTGTCTGAAGTTGTTAAAAGGTCCTGTCCCACAAGAGTATGTTTAACATGATGGATACAGCTTTGTGACCTCAATGTCCTCAGTATATTGACTTCCAAAACCGTGATGCACCATGCCTGGAGAACACTGGATATGTTATTATTTTAGATAATAAACAACATTTGTAGAGAACTTAATGTGAATGAGACAGTTGTAAGTTAGGTATATGTGGGGCTGTTGACCCCATGCTCGGAGAGGCTAAAGAGGACACACATGGGGCTGATGGCCCTGTGGCCAAACACACAGCTATGGGACTGATGGTCCCAAGACCAAACACACAGCTGTGTAGCTGCTGTCTCCCATGACCAAATGAGCTAAAGAGCCAGGTGTGGGGTTGATAGCCCTACAACCAAGCATGGACACATTAACAGCCAGGGGACCACGTCAGTTGGTACAAATCTGTGAAAACTGTTTATTCTACGTAACAGGCAGCTTACACAGTTTTGGGGTGGGCAGCTGCTACATCATGTGGCATCCCCTCCAAGTGGGCAATCTTAGACATCTACACTATCACATTTCATCTCAGTTCATGGGGCATATTCAGAAAAGGGGTGTGCTGACAAGCAAGTGGACTTGGGACTTCTGAGCATGTGCTAGCTGAAAACAGAGCGTGCCCTGCATCCTTTGCTCTACCTAGTGTGCTAAGCAGATTGGGAGCCTTCACAAGCTCAAGATACATCAAGAGTCCAGGATTGATGTTCCACAGGTACATTTATCAGCTTATTTAATTCTCACAACAATGCCATTTATTGGTGAGGGCCAAAGGAAACTTTCCAAGCCTACAATGCATCCTATCTTCAGATATTGGGCGGTGAGAGATTTAGTGTCTCCAATATTTTGTGTATGAGTGTGAGGCCAGGAGGTACATCTTGCCCTGCTTCAGATAATCTCTAGAACTTTGGTTTGTACTGCTTTGTTTTTTGAACAAATTCTCACTGTCATTGCATTATAGCTATTGCTGCAACCTGTTCACTTTCTATAGCCATAACTGAATACCACAGGCTGGATAATTCAGAAAACAAAACAAAAAGCTTTATGTTTCTAATGGTTTGTACTAATGTCTGCCCAACATGGTCAAGGGCCTTTCTGGTGGGTCACAACATAGCAGAGGGTAGCCCATGGGAGTAGAGCTTGCTTGCTCAGATTTTTCTTTCTCTCCTTATAGTGATAGGATTGCGGTCATGGGGCCTTACTTTTCTGACCACAGCTATTCCCCACATTCAAATACAGAAACGTATTATAACAAGTTAGTGATTTCGTATATTTTCAAATAACTTTCATTATTTTTTGGTTACCACATAACTTTACCATTTATTTTATTTTATTATTATTTTTTTATAACAAGGTTTTTTAAATTTTTTATTTATTTATTTTTGTATGTGTATGAATGTACTGTGTGCATGCAGGTTTGTGCACCCATGTGGTGCAATGCTGTGGAGGTCAGAAGAGGGTGTCGGATTCCCCTGGAACTGGCGTTCTCCTGGAATTGGAGTTACAGGCGGTTCTCAGCCACCATGTGGGTGCTGGGGATCGAACCTGGGTCCTCTGCAAGAGCGTCGGTGCTCTTAACTGCTGAGCCATCTCTCCAGCCCCCCATCTCTTATTTTTACTTTAAAAATCTTGTATTTTAAATTTTTATTGAGTTTTTATGAATGAATGTAAAATATTTTGATCAAATTTAGATCATCTCTCCTACCGCACCCCCTACTATTCCCAACCAATTTCAGTCTTATAGAGTCAAAATTGTTTCCAAACGCCCATTGATGCTGTACATTCACTGATTTCTGGCCAATCTACTTGTGATCTCACTCTTTTTAAAATATTTCTATTGACGTTTTGTGCATTTCATACATCATTTCTCAGTCCAATTTAGACTCATTTCCCTTTCCATGCCCCCCACCCCACCCAAGTTCATGCATTCTGCCATACATAACTTGTATCTTTTACTGAGACTCTTTAAAATTTTTGAAAGCAGAGGATTATTGTTTGGGGGAGAACTTTACTGTTTCAGTTGGTTCTTTGTCCCAGTTCTTTTGTTATTGCTCCCTCCAACTTGTATTGCTTCAACACTTGCATATATATATATATATATATATATATATATATGCCAAACCTATACTAAAATTTTGTCATCTGAAATTAAACTGTATGCTATTTCCCAATCATATTTCAGGATTCACATTTTTCCCTTTTAATTTTATATTACTCTAAAACATGCATACATACCATCTACCCATATACAAAATTACAAAGTCTGAAAATAAGTAGTAGGTTAATTCTAGAGCCAGTCAAGGGAGTCACCTCATAAAGAGGTGCTTTTGGCTGAAGAGAAATATAACATTAATGCTGCTCAGTTTGCTTTACTTGGTGTTAGTATCCACAAATGAGGGATACGATTCATTGTTTGTTTTTCTGGGACTGTGTTACTTCACTTAGCGTAATGTCTTCTAGTTCCATCCATTTACCTGCAAAGTTCATGATGTCATTTTTCTTTACCACTGCATAGAACTCACTCTCTCACTCTTTAATAAATTCTTTTTGTCTCTTTGAGACAGGGTCTCCCTATAGCCTCAGCTGGCCTGGAACTCACTCTGTAGACTAGGCTGGCCTTGAACTCACAGAGATCTGCCCACCTCTGCCTCCCAAGTGCTAGGATTAAAGGCATGCACCACCACACTGGGCTTAAAGTTAGTTCTTAGCGGCCATGTGGGTGCTGGGAAATGAACCCAGGTCCTCTGAAAGAGCAGTCAACACTCTTAACCACTGAGCCATCTCTCCAGCCCAGAACTCACTCTACCCCTCCTAGCAACCATAACCTGCCAATAGTTCCTTGTGTAGTCTGGGCATTTCTTACCGATCTCGCCACATGGTGCTTGGATTTTTATCTTTCTTGAGCTTACATGGGATTTGTGGATGATTTTTTTAAATTTTATTATTATTATTATTATTATTATTATTATTATTAGCATGCTATGGCATGGATAATATTCCACTAGGAATATAACTAACACTATTTCTTTTATCTTCCCCTTCCTCTGTCTCCTCTTCCTCTTTTGGGGGTTAAAGGTCTGTGGGTAACCTCTGGGACTTAAACATGCTAGGCAAGTACTCTACCGCTGAGGTAAATCCCAGTCCTCTAATACAATTTATCAGTTAGTAGACACTTAAATTGTTTATATATCTTGGTTACTGTGAGTAATGTTGCAATGGACATGGGGGTGTAGACATCTCTACAAGGCTCTGATTCATTTCCTCTGTGTACATATACAGAAGAAAGTTTGCTGGACATATGGTAGTATTATATATAGTCTTTCGAGGAGCTTTCTTGTTGTTTACCATAGTGGGTGCAGCAGGGCACATTCTTACCAATAATGTTTGAGAGCTCCCCTTCCTCCCTCAATATTTACTTTTCTCTATTTTTGATAACAGTTATCTTAACAGGTATTAAGTTATGACTTACTGATTTTATCATATTTCTTATGGCATTTTATTTTTATTTCCCTGATGACTATAAGAGCCTTCAAATATTCCTGTTATCATTTAAATATTTTTAAATTTATTTTTATTTTATATGTGTGAGTATTTTGCCTTCATGTATGTAAGTGTACTACATGTGTGCAATGCCTGAAGAGGCCAGAAGGGACATCAGATCTTCTGATAGTGGAGTTATGAGTATTTGCTAGTTGTCACGTGGGTACTAGAACCTGACCCTGAGTCCTCTGCAAGAGCAGACAGTGCTCTTAACTGCTGGGCCATGTCTTTAGCCTGGCATTTGTTTTTCATAGGAGTGTTTTTGGCCATGTGGGGGTCTTACAATTACGCAAGAATTTTATAATTCTTTTTCCTTTTTTCTGAGAAAATTCCATTGGAATTTAGATAAAGATTGTGTTGAATCAGGGTATTGCTTTGGGTATTACTGAAATTTCAATGAATTAATTCTCTCAATACAGGAACATTGAATATCTTTTTATTTATCTGTATATTTTCTAATTCTTTCATCACTATTTTATAGGTTTTAGTGTATATATCTTTCACCTATTAGCTATGTTTATTCCTAAGCCTTTTCTTCTTTCTCAATCTATTGTAAATGGGATGGTTGTCTTGATTTCTTTTTCACATAGATGCAATGATATCAACATTTTCTAGGTTTATTTATTTCTTGATTCTACTGACTCTAACAGTGATCACTGGAATCTTTAATGTGCTCTGAAGAGAATTGTATCACTTGTAAATAGAGATCATTTTACTATTTTGAAGATTTGGATGTCTTTTACTGGTCTGCTTCTTGTCCAGTTGCTCTTAAACATTTCTAGTAGTCAGCCAAAGAGAATTCATGGAAGTAGGCATCTTGCAGAATCTCAGAGAAAAATCTTTCAGTTCTTCTCACTGAAAATTCTACTTTACTTCTTGATTCACTATGCAAATCAAAACATCATGTAAGTAGTTTCTTTATATTTATATAAAAATAAATATTATTTGTGTAGCCAAGGGCAGGAAAGCAAAAGAAAATTGTTACCACTAAAAAAAATAATCATAGGCCAATGTTACAAAACAAAATATTTGACCAAACTATATGCTCTTTAGAAACAACTCACATCAAATACAGTGATTAAAGTAAGTTGAAATAAAAGATTGAAAAAGATATGTTACATAAACTTCAACCAAAGGAAAGAATTGGTGATTATAATGGTATCAGATAAAGTCAAAATTAGAAAAACTACAACTAGCAGATAAGAAAGGGATTATGTAATAGCCAGGAGCTCCTCTCCAGGCTGGCATAGCAACTCCATAGCAAAAAGCAGAGCTACTAGTCTTGACACAGAGCTGGACACAACTAAAAGGAAAAATAGACAGCGCCACAGTTAAGACTTCAGCACCCTCCATCAACAGTTGACATCAGCACAGCAAGTCAAGAGTTCCCAACTGAGCATTATCATCCCCCACTCAGATCTCATCTACATACAGAGTATTCCTTCCAACAGTGGCAAAATCACATTATTTTAAAGTGTATGCAAAGCTTACAGAAAAATAGGCCAGATCTGTGCCCTGAGAAAACATTCAACCAACCTAAAAAGAATCAAGTAATAGAGAGTACACTTTTCTGTCAGACTGCCATGGACTCAAACTATAAATCGATTAGTGAAAGATAAAAGGAATGTCTCCAAACACTTGGAAACTAACGTAGCTCAAAATAATCCAGGGATCAAAGAGAAAATCTCAAAGGGGAAAAAGGTTGAAAAGTAAAAGTACAGCATGCAATTGGTGGAGCATGGCCACAGAAACACTGGGATGCAGCTCTAGAGCTCTGGAGGCACACAAGAAAAAAACGAGTCTCAATTAGTAACCTAAGCTCTCACCTAAGGAACCCAGAAAGAAAGGCGAGCAAGAGCAGNAGTGACAAATCTATTTGACTGGAAAACCTTTTTGTGTACAAGGTACTAGTACTAGGCATTAATGGTATAACTAAGATCAAGCTTATAGAGAAGCAATTGATCCAATTCCTTCCCTATAACTGGAAATTAAAGGAACAAACCAGCTAGCTGAGTTGTTCTCATCTCTAAGACTACAATTTTGTCTTCTCACTATTTTCTTTACAGTATCAAGGTAGAGGAGGAGAAAATTGACTGATTCCATCAGAGGAGGGAAGCAAAAGTTCCTAGAAAATTATTTTATAAAGTCACAGAAAATACCAGAAGAATGTTCTAATAGTGCAAAGAATTCCCTATACTAACCTGGTTTGGGATAAGACATTGGAAATGTCATAGATCCCACTCTATGTGTCATTTCGCAGGAAGTGCAATGGATCACAGTGAGCATCATGGTAGGTCATACTTTGCATGCCAAATAAGAAGTGCAACCTCTGTTGTTAAGAAATAGGAAATAGTGTGAGAGAATGGAATACAGTACCAAGAATGACAAGCACCATGATCTTTGCAGCCCGAATGAAGTGAAGCCTGCAAAATAAGACTTAGATACACATGAAAAAGGAGAATGAGGGAGTGGTGTTCAAGGCAATTTGGGATGGATGCACGTAAGGAGATACAGAGAAACAAGAATAAGAGTATCTCGAGTCTCTAAGTTGAGGGGGGAGCCAGGAAGACAGCAGTTGAATTCAGTGTGATGGGGAATACCAACATGACATTAATTCACACTAGAATGTAGTCTGAATGGGGAGAAGCAACACTCCATATGGAAGTCATCAAAACTGAGCTCAGCAGATCCAAAAGACAATGACTATCATACTCAGAAGGCAATAATGAAATTCAGATGGCCACTGGGGCACAGAATTCTAAAGAAACAGCCACAGATTCTTGAACATCCTGTCCTGTCAGCAACCCACATGCTTATTGTCTGTTTATTTACTGAATTGTGGCTTAAATTACAAATTTTCTGTAGGTGAATATGCATGTAGGAAATGAATCGGAAACTCTGAAACCTAGCTTCTCCTTTAGAGTTTGTAAACACAGCTCCCTGGAAGAAGGGAATCAGTCAAGTTTGCTGTCCTAGCATGAGTTCATCACATACCAGAGAATGGTGTGAGCCCATAATCTGAAGGTGTTTTGTTTTCTAGCCTCAGACTGATTAGGTGTACATTAGGCCATCACCTCATATAACTCAGGCATTGAAGTAGGAAAAGGGTGAGAACTCAGGGTATAAAATTACGTCAATTAAACCAGACTTCCCCTCCAGTTCTAGAAAAAATAGAAGCTAGAAAATAAAATCATTGCTATAAGTAGATAAAATTTAAATGTTAATAACATCATTTAAAATTATATTACGATGCTTTGGGCAAAAAAGATATGTCATTCAACCTAATTAGAACACCCCTCTCTACTCATTTATACACAGTGTTACTAGAAAGTCTGTGATAAATAAAGAAGCTATAATGTGATTTGTATATTTCTAACAGTTCCACCTTTCTCTGGCTGATTAGCTATGGCAGGCTCTTTCCTTATACTTCAGGGAATTTTTTATTAATCTTTATTGGGTACAAACTATAATATATACACCAGGCTTGATACTAAGATACAGCAAAAAATGTACTCCCTATGTAGAAGGAGCTGTTCAGGAACACAAACAAGTAAACAGGGAATTAAAGCTCAGTATGATAATTGTAGCTCTAAGGATGGTGATAGAGTGGTGCTTAACTCAGCCTTTAGAGAGATGGGAACCAGGAAGGTATCTTTTCAAAAGCCAGTATCTTGGGGAAAAAAAAAAAAAAGATGTAAGGAGGGTTAGGTACATGGGGGAATGGAAAGTTGCTCTAAGTAAAGGTGTAACTTCTTCAAAGGCTTTGAACAGACAGAGATATATGCTGGTCCAAGATGGAGAAATTCTTCTGAAATGGACAGCATGCACCAAATTGATAATGATTTCTAAGCCATCTTGATGGAGCTTCTGCTGAGAGTACCAAAGCATCAAAAAAAGAGTTGTAAAAATGAGAGGGACAAGAATAAACACTCCAAATACTTACTGTCTGGTAAACAGATAAGAAACCAGACTCAAGGTGCAAAATGATACCAAATGGTATGAAATGATACCACATCATACCAAAACTTCAACAAGAAATGAAAAAGGCCTACAGCAGAATATTGGAAGGCACAGAGAGAGGTAGATGAATGCAAGATGGGAGGGTCCACACATCCTCATGACTCCCATTTGGGATAGAAAAAAACAGGGGAACCAGTCAAAGAAGCTTCCTGATTACTTTGACCAAAATAGAAAATGCAGAAGGAAAGATGCTTCAGAAAGATGAGCTATGTTCTGGCACACTGAGCTTGAGAGGTCCTTTAAAAAAAGAAAACAGCATAGTTGATGGTTGTTGCCGTAATAGTATATTGCCTGTATTCTACTTCTAGTAATGGTCTTTATGTGCTAGATTTCAATATCCTTGAGCCTGGGCAAGTGCACAAGCCTTTTTAAAAAGAAGACATGGTTTACTTGCACAAAACTGATCAGATTTGAGAGATCGTTAATGCCCTTGAAGTGGTTTTTGTGGGTGTGAAACAAATGGTAGAATTTAATTGTTCCCTTAACAATAGTATTGAAATTAAGTCTACTTAATCTATCAAATCATGTTCATGCCCTGATTTTAAAATAAGTATCTATCAATAAACATTATGAAAAAAAAAACAACAGGTAGAATGCATAGAACTGGGAAATGGGCAGCAGGCCCAATCCTAGCTGAAAGAACTCTCAGCAGCTGATTACTGGTGGATGAGGAAGAGTTGATCTTAAAGGAAAAATTAGATAGGCTGACCAGACCCAAGTGACAAACCTGCACCAAAGGACATCTGGCTACAATGCTTGATTGACAGGCCTTAACAAATATGACACAGGATGCAATGAGATCAGGGGTCAGGGGGACAGGGGCTTGTGGAGTGGCAAAGGGGATGTAAAGATGATTGAGATACTGTACAGATGAAATGCAACAAAATAGCAAACAAAATATACATTTTTTTAAAAAGATCCAGGAAAAAGATGACAGTTAAGTAATTGGATTTAGAGAAATATGTCCTGGCCATGAAATCATACATGTAAGGATTTTCTTGATAACATCAGAACACGTGAACACAAACCAATAGAATGGATGAAATAAGGCATTTCTCTCAAGTGCTCTCTGCAGAAGATGGTGAAAAGGTCCACATACCCTTAAATAAGAGGAGTCTAAACACCTTCCAGTGTATCAAAATGAATAATTTGATAATTATAATAATTATCATAATATAATAATACAGCTAATCTTTAGCTAGAAATGAAAAAAAGAAAACCTTAAAAAACTGCTAAGTAGGAGAAATGGTGATGGTAGAGGTAGAGAGAAACAAGATGGAGAGAGGAATCAGAGTCCAATGTGACGGTTCTTAGGCAAACAAGGAGCACGGAAGGGTGGAGCATCACTAACAAGAGAATAAGGGCCAACAAGATGCCTCAGCTAGGTTTGGCTTATCAGCAGCTCAGGTGACCTGGGTTCAAATGCCTCTATCCTACAAGGGTGGCAGGGAAGAACCTCTCACGAGCATTGCCTTCTGACCTTAGCATACACATTGAGGCCCACACAAATATGCACATACACATAAATAATAAGTACTTTCTATTTTTTAATTTTTATTTTATGTGTTTGAACATTTTGTCTGCATGTAGTAAGTAAAGTGTACCTATGTCATGTAGTAAGTGTACCTATGTCATGCAATGCGCTGTGGAGGCGCAGGAACATGAGGGTAGGGTATCACATCCTCTGGAACCAGGCTCCCAGTGGGTGCTGGGGAACTGAACCTCAGTCCTCTGCAAGAGCAGCTAGTGCTTTTAACCGCTGAGCCATTTCTCCAGCCCCATTAATAAACAGCTTGACAAAAAGAGAGTGTGTGCTTTTTGATGACTCTACAACCTCAAGTACAGAAAATCAAGGTGAGCACATTTAAGTTTTATAAGTTATTAGCAGTATCACAGAAAACAATCTAGACTAGTTATCTTCAACCTTGGCTGCACTCCAAGTTTAGGAGTATTTTTTAATGCAAATATCCAATGTCTTATGGAAACTTGTTATTCAAACTGTGGTCCAGTATCTGCCATATCAGCATCCGTGGGAGCTTATTAATGATATCGGTCTCTGTAGTAGACCAGGAATCAAGATCTGTACTTTCATACGTTTCCCCAGGGTGTTCATAAGCACGTTAAAATTTGAGTCACGCTACCTCAAAACCATTGAAAAGATTTGTTTAAACATAGATGGGCAGACCAGGGGGAGGGCTTGTGAATTTGAATTTCTTACAAGTTCCCAAGTGCTGTTGCTGTTGCTGCCGCTGCTGCAGATTTGGGCCTGTATTTTGAGAATTCACTACCATGAGTCAATTATTTCAGAATATCCCTGGATAGCACCCAGGTGCTGGTATATTTTAAAGCTCTCTAAGTGAGTCCAATGTGCAACGCTAGTTGAGAACCACTCGTTAAAAACATTTTTATATGACCTCATTACATAACCAAGAAAATGAAAATGAAAAACCAATTTAACTATCCTCTATACACCAGCTTAAATTCATGACTAAACTTTTCTTTAACATAAAATAAATTGTGATTAATCAACAGAGAAAGAAATACATTATTTCGTCCTTAGTGAGTCATTTCCAAGAGAAATGTCTGGTTGTGGTCAAAAAGGGGCAGAGTAACTATTATTATTTATCACTGAATAAACTCCATTTGTACATTTATTTTTCTGGTGGGTTAATGGTTATTAGCATTTCGGACAAAATATATTACATTTTTAAACAAAACCTTATAGCAAGCTAAAGCATGATGACTCCTGCCTAGAATCCTAGCACTCAGAAGGCTGAAGAAAGAGAATTCCCCAGTTCCAGGTGACAACATTAACCAAGTTTCAAGAACAGCCTGGGCTAACAGAGACCCTGTGTCAAAAAAAAAGAAAACCAAACAAACAGATGGGTATGGTGGCACATGCCTTTGATCCCAGCAGAGGGGAAGAAGAGGCAGGTGGATCTCTGTGAAATTAATGACCAGCCTGGTCTACCATAAGGGTCCCAGGCCATAGGGGCAACAGGGAGACCCTGTTTCCAAAAAAAAAAAAAAAAAAAGCCAAACCAAAACAAATGAACAAACAAAAATATCCAAACAAGAAAACTTGCCATAAATAAACAATGCTCTGTAAATCAACGCTTTCCCATCAGGGAGCAAAACTGAGTTCCTCCTTCCGAAAAAAAAAAAAAAGACATCATTAAAAAAAAAGACAATAAATAAATAAAAAAATATTTAAAATACACATACAAAACAAAAAAGAATGAGCCAGGCATAGTATGCCTTTTTTTTTTTTTTTTTTTGGAAACAGGGTCTCCCTGTTGCCCCTATGGCCTGGGACTCCTTATGTAGACCAGGCTGGTCTTAATTTCACAGAGATCCACCTGCCTCTTCTTCCCCTCTGCTGGGATCAAAGGCATGTGCCACCATACCCATCTGTTTGTTTGGTTTTCTTTTGTTTTTTGACACAGGGTCTCTTTAGCCCAGGCTGTTCTGAAACTTGTAATGTTGTCACCCTGGAACTTGGGGGAATTCTCTTTCTCAGCCTTCTGAGTGCTAGGATTCTAGGCAGGAGTCATCATGCTTAGCTTGCTATAAGGTTTTGGTTTAAAAATGTAATATATTTGTCCAAATGCTAATAACCAATTAACCCACCAGAAAATAAAGTTACTAAATGGAGTTTATTACAGTGATAAATATAATAGTTACTCTGCCCCGTTTTTGACCACAACCAGACATTTCTCTGGAAATGACTCACTAAGGACGAAATAATGTATTTCTTTCTCTGTTGATTAATCACAATTTATTTTATGTTAAAGAAAAGTTTAGTCATGAATTTAAGCTGGTGTATAGAGGATAGTTAAATTGTTTTTCATTTTCATTTTCTTGTTTATGTAATCAGGTCATAAAAATGTTTTTAACGAGTGGTTCTCAACTAGCGTTGCACATTGGACTCACTTAGAGAGCTTTAAAATATACCAGCACCTGGGTGCTATCCAGGGATATTCTGAAATAATTGACTCATGGTAGTGAATTCTCAAAATACAGGCCCAAATCTGCAGCAGCGGCAGCAACAGCAACAGCACTTGGGAACTTGTAAGAAATTCAAATTCACAAGCCCTCCCCCTGGTCTGCCCATCTATGTTTAAACAAATCTTTTCAATGGTTTTGAGGTAGCGTGACTCAAATTTTAACGTGCTTATGAACACCCTGGGGAAGCGTATGAAAGTACAGATCTTGATTCCTGGTCTACTACAGAGACCGATATCATTAATAAGCTCCCACGGATGCTGATATGGCAGATACTGGACCACAGTTTGAATAACAAGTTTCCATAAGACATCTGGATATTTGCATTAAAAAATACTCCTAAACTTGGAGTGCAGCCAAGGTTGAAGATAACTAGTCTAGATTGTTTTCTGTGATACTGCTAATAACTTATAAAACTTAAATGTGCTCACCTTGATTTTCTGTACTTGAGGTTGTAGAGTCATCAAAAAGCACACACTCTCTTTTTGTCAAGCTGTTTATTAATGGGGCTGGAGAAATGGCTCAGCAGTTAAAAGCACTAGCTGCTCTTGCAGAGGACTGAGGTTCAGTTCCCAGCACCCACTGGGAGCCTGGTTCCAGAGGATGTGATACCCTACCCTCATGTTCCTGGCCTCCACAGCCATTGCATGACATAGGTACACTTACTACATGACATAGGTACACTTACTACATGACATAGGTACACTTACTACATGCAGACAAAATGTTCAAACACATAAAATAAAAATTAAAAAATAGAAAGTACTTATTATTTATGTGTATGTGCATATTTGTGTGGGCCTCAATGTGTATGCTAAGGTCAGAAGGCAATGCTCGTGAGAGGTTCTTCCCTGCCACCTTGTAGGATAGAGGCATTTGAACCCAGGTCACCTGAGCTGCTGATAAGCCAACCTACTGAGGCATCTTGTTGGCCCTTATTCTCTTGTTAGTGATGCTCCACCCTTCCGTGCTCCTTGTTTGCCTAAGAACCGTCACATTGGACTCTGATTCCTCTCTCCATCTTGTTTCTCTCTACCTCTACCATCACCATTTCTCCTACTTAGCAGTTTTTAAGGTTTTCTTTTTTTCATTTCTAGCTAAAGATTAGCTGATTATTATATTTGATAATTATTATAATTATCAAATTATTCATTTTGATACACTGGAAGGTGTTTAGACTCCTCTTATTTAAGGGTATGTGGACCTTTTCACCATCTTCTGCAGAGAGCACTTGAGAGAAATGCCTTATTTCATCCATTCTATTGGTTTGTGTTCACGTGTTCTGATGTTATCAAGAAAATCCTTACATGTATGATTTCATGGCCAGGACATATTTCTCTAAATCCAATTACTTAACTGTCATCTTTTCCTGGATCTTTTAAAAATGTATATTTTGTTGCATTTTTGTGCATTTCCTGTACAGTATCTCAATCATCTTTACATCCCCTTTGCCATCCACAAGCCCCTGTCCCCCTGACCCCTGATCTCATGCATCCTGTCATATTTGTTAAGGCCTGTCAAATCAAGCATTTGTAGCCAGATGTCCTTTGGTGCAGGTTTGTCACTTGGGGTCTGGTCAGCCTATCTAAGGTTTTTCCTTTAAAGATCAACTCTTCCTCATCCACCAGTAATCAGCTGCTGAGAGTTCTTCAGCTAGGATTGGGGCCTGCTGCCCATTTCCCCAGTTCTATGCTGTGTTTTTTTTTTCATAATGTTTATTGATAGATACATGTATATAAAATCAGGGCATGAACATGATTTGATAGATTAAGTAGACTTAATTTCAATACTATGTAAGGGAACAATTCAAATTCTCACCATTTGTTTCACACCCACAAAAACCACTTCAAGGGCATTAACGATCTCTCAAATCTGGTCAGTTTTGTGCAAGTAAACCATGTTTCTTTTTAAAAAGGCTTGTGCACTTGCCCAGGCTCAAGGATATTGAAATCTAGCACATAAAGACCATTACTAGAAGTAGAAATACAGGCAATATACTATTACGGCAACAACCATCAACTATGCTGTTTTCTTTTTTTAAAGGACCTCTCAAGCTCAGTGTGCCAGAACATAGCTCATCTTTCTGAAGCATCTTTCCTTCTGCATTTTCTATTTTGGTCAAAGTAATCAGGAAGCTTCTTTGACTGGTTCCCCTGTTTTTTTCTATCCCAAATGGGAGTCATGAGGATGTGTGGACCCTCCCATCTTGCATTCATCTACCTCTCTCTGTGCCTTCCAATATTCTGCTGTAGGCCTTTTTCATTTCTTGTTGAAGTTTTGGTATGATGTGGTATCATTTCATACCATTTGGTATCATTTTGCACCTTGAGTCTGGTTTCTTATCTGTTTACCAGACAGTAAGTATTTGGAGTGTTTATTCTTGTCCCTCTCATTTTTACAACTCTTTTTTTGATGCTTTGGTACTCTCAGCAGAAGCTCCATCAAGATGGCTTAGAAATCATTATCAATTTGGTGCATGCTGTCCATTTCAGAAGAATTTCTCCATCTTGGACCAGCATATATCTCTGTCTGTTCAAAGCCTTTGAAGAAGTTACACCTTTACTTAGAGCAACTTTCCATTCCCCCATGTACCTAACCCTCCTTACATCTTTTTTTTTTTTCCCCAAGATACTGGCTTTGAAAAGATACCTTCCTGGTTCCCATCTCTCTAAAGGCTGAGTTAAGCACCACTCTATCACCATCCTTAGAGCTACAATTATCATACTGAGCTTTAATTCCCTGTTTACTTGTTTGTGTTCCTGAACAGCTCCTTCTACATAGGGAGTACATTTTTTGCTGTATCTTAGTATCAAGCCTGGTGTCTATATTATAGTTTGTACCCAATAAAGATTAATAAAAAATTCCCTGAAGTATAAGGAAAGAGCCTGCCATAGCTAATCAGCCAGAGAAAGGTGGAACTGTTAGAAATATACAAATCACATTATAGCTTCTTTATTTATCACAGACTTTCTAGTAACACTGTGTATAAATGAGTAGAGAGGGGTGTTCTAATTAGGTTGAATGACATATCTTTTTTGCCCAAAGCATCGTAATATAATTTTAAATGATGTTATTTAACATTTAAATTTTATCTACTTATAGCAATGATTTTATTTTCTAGCTTCTATTTTTTCTAGAACTGGAGGGGAAGTCTGGTTTAATTGACATAATTTTATACCCTGAGTTCTCACCCTTTTCCTACTTCAATGCCTGAGTTATATGAGGTGATGGCCTAATGTACACCTAATCAGTCTGAGGCTAGAAAACAAAACACCTTCAGATTATGGGCTCACACCATTCTCTGGTATGTGATGAACTCATGCTAGGACAGCAAACTTGACTGATTCCCTTCTTCCAGGGAGCTGTGTTTACAAACTCTTAAGGAGAAGCTAGGTTTCAGAGTTTCCGATTCATTTCCTACATGCATATTCACCTACAGAAAATTTGTAATTTAAGCCACAATTCAGTAAATAAACAGACAATAAGCATGTGGGTTGCTGACAGGACAGGATGTTCAAGAATCTGTGGCTGTTTCTTTAGAATTCTGTGCCCCAGTGGCCATCTGAATTTCATTATTGCCTTCTGTGTATGATAGTCATTGTCTTTTGGATCTGCTGAGCTCAGTTTTGATGACTTCCATATGGAGTGTTGCTTCTCCCCATTCAGACTACATTCTAGTGTGAATTAATGTCATGTTGGTATTCCCCATCACACTGAATTCAACTGCTGTCTTCCTGGCTCCCCCCTCAACTTAGAGACTCGAGATACTCTTATTCTTGTTTCTCTGTATCTCCTTACGTGCATCCATCCCAAATTGCCTTGAACACCACTCCCTCATTCTCCTTTTTTCATGTGTATCTAAGTCTTATTTTGCAGGCTTCACTTCATTCGGGCTGCAAAGATCATGGTGCTTGTCATTCTTGGTACTGTATTCCATTCTCTCACACTATTTCCTATTTCTTAACAACAGAGGTTGCACTTCTTATTTGGCATGCAAAGTATGACCTACCATGATGCTCACTGTGATCCATTGCACTTCCTGCGAAATGACACATAGAGTGGGATCTATGACATTTCCAATGTCTTATCCCAAACCAGGTTAGTATAGGGAATTCTTTGCACTATTAGAACATTCTTCTGGTATTTTCTGTGACTTTATAAAATAATTTTCTAGGAACTTTTGCTTCCCTCCTCTGATGGAATCAGTCAATTTTCTCCTCCTCTACCTTGATACTGTAAAGAAAATAGTGAGAAGACAAAATTGTAGTCTTAGAGATGAGAACAACTCAGCTAGCTGGTTTGTTCCTTTAATTTCCAGTTATAGGGAAGGAATTGGATCAATTGCTTCTCTATAAGCTTGATCTTAGTTATACCATTAATGCCTAGTACTAGTACCTTGTACACAAAAAGGTTTTCCAGTCAAATAGATTTGTCACACAAGTGAGGGCAGCTATGGAAAATAATAGTAGTCTTGTACCACTGTTGAAATAACACCCTCCCTGCCAATGGTCATTATCTGTATCTTCCATTGCCTTCACTGTTCTGTGATCAGTAAAGACAGCATTTTCCAAGAATCTAACAAGGAAGGAAACTATATTTGAACATGGCAAGTAGAAATTTTAGGAAGACCATTTCCAATAATGAAGAATGATGAAAAAAGTTACATGCTAAATATTTTATTTTATTTTATTTATTTTTTTTAAATAATAGAATATTTTTTATTGATGCTTTGTGTATTTCATACATCATTTTCCAATTCAGTTCAGGCATATATGCCCTTCCCTTCTCCCCACCCCACCCCTACTCATCCCAGATCATGCATTCTTCCGTAACTTTTTTGCATCTTTCTGTTTTTTGTTTTGTTTTGTTTTGTTTTCATTTTTTTTAACAATAAGTGATAATTTGTGAGTACAAGCATCCTTCATGTAAAACCAATTTGCAAACAGTTGTGCCCAAACCCACACAGCTCATGGGTCCCACCATCCAGCAGGGGGGGGCTTGTATGTTCAATCAAGTTGATCAAATGAGTCTATATTGTTGTAGTTTCACCATTCACCCCAATCGCAGCCCTTACATTCTACCACGCCCGCTCTTCCACAGATTGTTCCCTAGGCTTGGAAAAGGGGCACAGGTGGATGAGAAGCAAAACAGTCTACTTTCTCTGGAGCTGTTGGCTTGGTCTCTAGTCAATTCTGGCTGTTTTCTTTCATGGGCTGCCAGCTTGTCCAGGCATAACCTTTCAATCCTACTAATGAAGCACATGCAATTAGATATATAGGTATTTAAACAGTATAATATATAGCCTTTCAATCCTACTAATGAAGCACTGGCAATTAGATATATAGGTATTTAAACATTACTAATTGTTATGGTAGGTTACTTTGGTATAGACACAGATGTTTGGATGGTATGTTAATCCATGAATTACATTTTCTTCTGTTAAGTATGACAGGGTCTTCGTGTGGTTTATAACATCTCCTAACCATTAGAGGATGTAAGCTTGTGGCATCAGCCTTGGGTTATTCTTCCAAGGAGAGAGCGCTCCTTGCCTCCAAACTGGGATATCTGCAGGAAGAGAGGCGATAAGGCCCTGCTGTTGAAGACCTGATATAAACATGGGAAAGATGTATGGAGACCACACTTGCAAGCATACGCATGGTCTCTGGAATGCCAGAGAGTGTTACCAAAGGCCACTATACCAATAAAGCAAATATAGGTCTCATTGAGTGAAGCAAGACTCCTCCGTCAGCACCAGCTACACCTCATCTGCCTGGAAATACTGTGCAGCAGTGGCAGCCATATGTCTGTATATCCCAAATTTAATTGGCTACATGCTAAATATTTTAAAAGAATGTGCTATTTGAAGCCAAAGCCCAGAGTTTCTGTTTGGGGCTTTATGGATCTCTGAATGCTATGGAGAAATACCTTTGAAAAAGTCTCTTCTCACATTCCCAGTGGGCCTTACTAGGCCTTGGGAAGGCGCACAATGTCTTTCTGAATTAGAGACTCAGCTGAATTTCTCCTGCTGGAATTATAAATGTTTGTAATATTGATTCCTCTCTGCCCTATTGGAACTAGAACTGACTGACTGGGTCTATAGAAACAAAAGCAAAGTGAAATAATATAAACATGAGATTATGATAGAATTCTACCTTTGTAAACTTTGATTATGTTTTTCAAATTTTCTGTAATTGGTCTTTATTGGTTTTGTAATCAGAAAACTTTGCTCCAACAAATGACAACTGGATGAAGACACATGAATTATTTAGTTTATTTTTCAATGTAATTTCTGGATCATATACCTCTTTGAAGATCTAACGACTGATCTGGGCCTCTTCTCAGAAAAAAATGAGCATCTTCTTGTAGAGATAAAATTTGACATATTTCAGCGGGATTTTAGAGGCAAGTTTCTTTTATCAGTATAGGTATACATGTATCCGGAAATGGAAGGTCTGGGGCCTGCTGTCCTATAACTCTGGAAGCTGAGGCAGGAGCAGATTCTAGGGTTTATACCTGTGCTCTGAAGTAGGCTGTCCAGGAGGTATGGGATCACTCTGCAAACATCTCTCCAACCACGAGGGACCTAGGTACTCTCTGTAAGTTGCTGAGCCTGTGAGACCTCACTATGCCATGGAAAAAACCCCACCCTTGTTGTTTGCCTTTGCTGCCTTTGGAGATGGCTCATTCCTTGTTATAGGAAAAGCCCAATGGAATGGCTTTAGTCAGTGGTGGTGCCTACAAGGAAGCAAATGTTTCTCTCAGAATCTTTAATTCAACATTTTCTCCTATTTTCTCTGCTTTAATTGTATGCAATAGCAATGGGGATTTTTGTTTAGAGAATGTTATCCCCTGTTACCTGGCTGTTGGCTGTGTTATAGATGAAGCTAGCAAGGACACAGTCTGCCTGTGTCTGTTCTGGAATTATTAGTTGAGTTGTGTGTTGTGATGATTCTGGGCATGGCACCTGCATGCCATGCAAAATTTAGGGCCACAAAAGCCTTTGGTTTCCTAACTTTAGATAAATCAAAGCAAACAGAACAAAACCCATCTTAAAGTAGAAATCAGGAAAGAGAGCAACCATCACCAAAGATAATACATACAGCAGAATCAGTCTTTCACTGTGAGTGAATGAGTAAAGCCTGCACCTTGTCAGAAAGTGTTACAGAGCCCTCCTAAATCTTTCCTCAGACAGCAGATTTTGCAGATAAAAGATGAGCGAATGTTCACTTTGGTGTAATGAAGCCTCAAATGCAGATCTAGAAACAGCTGTTCTGCAAGTTGTTCAGCTTCCACAATCTGGTCTCTGCAGAGAGAGCTGAATCAAAACAGGGGCGTGGAGCCCCACCTTGAATAAAGGAGCTGTGTAAGGTAAGGCAAGGAACATTTTTGAGTGCTTTCAAATGCCAGTTCCGGGGAGGGACTTACACACATGTGGAACATTCAGTCCTAGAAAACCACAAGGGGGGAAAGTAGTCCTGTATTATTTCAGGTGAAGAAATTGAGGCTCTCAGGTCTCTCTCTCTCTCTCTCTCTCTCTCTCTCTCTCTCTCTCTCTCTCTTTCTTGAGACAGGGTCTCACTGCAACTCAAGCTGGCCTGGAATTCACTATGTACAATAGGCTAGCCTTGATACCACAGAGATTTCCTTCCTCTGCCTCCTTGTGATGGGATTAAATGATTGTATCACCACGCTGGGCCCTGGCCAGTAAGGATTTAACATTAGACATAAAGTTAGCAAGAGAAAAAGCTAAATATGTGTGCTCCTACCTCAGGCTTTCTCCGCTACAGCAAATAGGTCACAGTGGCATGTTGTTTTGAAGTGCCATAGTGATTATTTTCTATGTGTATATGCATTTTAAATATTATTTATTTATACACATAAGTCTTATATGTAGTTATCATTTTAATATGTTATTAATATATTATAAATTGAGGAAATATGAATATATATTATAAACATACACTTGTCACAGTTCCAAACCAGTCTCAACTAATTTCAGAACTCAAGGTGGCCCTGATGAAGATTTCCTTTCTTCCATTTGCCATTATGCTTTTGTGTTATATTTTTGCAATCCTTCTCCACAGGCATATTTCTAAAATGATTATATTAAATATATATACATATTTATATGGTTTAAAGTCCATATTATTTGTTTATTATTATTTTGGTATAGGCTTTCATTTATGACATAGTCAGGTGTTCTTTAACAAGAATCTACCTGATGAAAGAAGAAATAGAAAGAGGTAAATAGTCCCTGAACATTCTGTGAAGAAACCATATGAAGATATGATAGACACTGTTTTTGCTGAACCCTTGTACTCTACACTAAATGAAAATGCTTGACACATGATAATAATTTGGTCTATAACACAGGAAAGCACAGTTGGTTTTCCTTTTGACTGAACATGAACCTTTATCCATTGATTTTTATTTTCACTTCACTGGTAGGCCTACAAGGACAGTAGCTGGGATATGATTTTCAGGTGTTCTTTTACTCTCAGAAATAAGCTCATGAAGTTTATTGATTTAGTCTATATCCACCTAATCCTGGGCCAGCCTGAGAACGTGATAATGGATGTATTTACACTGTGTGTACATCCTGCTGAAGGTCAGGTTCAGAATCCGGGGTCTCCCATTCTCCTGCCTCTCCTAGGTGGCCTTGAAAACATTCTGTCAGGTACAGGCTACCTCAAGGGTGGTACAGTGCTGACCTGAGGAGGCTTACTGTGATTCAGGGTTCCAAGAGTGAAGAAGTGGGCAAAGTGGAAGTGATACCAGCTTGTATTTGGAAGCTGACCTTTTCTTTCTGCAAAATAAGTTTAGATTACCGGACTCTTGAACGTCAAGTTTTCTTTCTTTATAAAATCCTATAAAAAAGCACTCTGATTCTACTTTATGTTTCTCAAGAGCCAGCTTTCATGGGGATTTTCAATATCTTGCAGAGGGAAAGAAAACCATTTACACTTCTAACCAGTGGAAACTTCTGTAATCAATTTCTTCTCACTCCTTTTCCCTGAGCTCACTAATGATAAGACTGTGTTTGGGGTAGGCTCATGGCCTCTGTTTGAGAGACAATGGTGGGCTCCACCTTTGTCAACAGTGGCTCATCTTCCCTGTTGTTTCCCATTTCTTCCCTTCCCCTGCTTCACCCCCAACTCTACCAGGCAAAGCACCTTTTCTTCTCCGTCTGTGAATGGCTGTGTGTCCAAAGCTGTCTGCTCTCTAGAGAAGGAGCTGTTTGTACTTACGTTCCATGCTACTCAACTTCTGTCTATAGGGTTGTATCTTTATTAGCTTTGCTTTTATACATTTTTCAAAGTGCCTGCTTCAGAGAAACACCTTACCATGGCTGCTGATACTGTGTTAGTGTGGAAAGGAAGTGGGATATCTTGCTAGGGTACAGTTTTTGAGGAATGGGGTGTTGGTGCCAGGTGGCCCCTACCATTCACTGTTTGCCTGAGCATCTAGAAAGCAAGAGGAATGATTTAGTAAACAGGGTCTTATTAGGTAAGGTTTTCTGAATAAGTTGTAGAAAATTGCAGGTGTAGCTCTTGAACCAGCCTCTGAATCATGCTGTTACACTGTATGAGTTAAGGCTTGAAGTTTTTGGCAAAACTAAGAGAACCTCAAATGTTCTAACTGTAAGTTCTTGCCATGGTGCTCTGATGGGTAACAGCCCATGGCTGAGCAGCTTTCCTTACACTGGGGACCAGACGCAGCATCTGCTTATCTGTGAGTACCAGGCTTCAGTTTCTCGTCAACTTGTGGAATTATTCCAACAAGCCAGCCACATCTTCCCATGGGAACCAGGGTCCTCTGTCCTCCTATTTCTATAAAACCTCACTCACATGGTCCTTGCTCATTTGCACTCCTGAGTCCAATCTCCATGTGGCATGTGTAGTATGCAATATCTGTCTCTGGGCTGGGAGTATATGGAACTAATAACTTGTAAATTGAATCTGCCTCATATTGAGTATCATATATTCATGTATTTCCCATCCCTGGAGCATAGAGGGGGCATTCGATTTTTTATAACTGTAGAACGTTTGTACTGCCTTTTGTCTTTTCAACTAAATGTTCTCTTTTTTTTTTTTTTTTGTAAATTGCACAGGGCAAGGTCATGCCTGTAATTCCCATCATGTTTCCTTGGTATGGATATCTAATATTTGTTAATTGATAAGTATTTGTGGAATAAACGAGTCGAGTCCCATAGTAAGGATTGCACTGAATGTTCCCTCTTCAGCTCTGAAATACTGATGAATCTATAGTCTGGTGTCTTAGTCAGTTTTCCACCATTGCAACAAAATGCCTGGGACATAGAACTAAGTGTTATTTTGGCTTGTGATTTCAGAGATTTGAGCCCATGGCTGCTTTGTCTTGTTGCTTTTGGGCATTTGGTTAGGTGATATGTCATGGCAGAGAGCACACAGAGGGAGGAACATGTTCGCATAGAGGCTACTAGAAAATAAAAAGGATGGGGAGGGGCCAGGACTCCAAAACCCCTTCAGAGTCAGACCCCCACCCCAACTTCTTTCTGCTAGGCTTCCCACCCCCATAACAACACTGCCTAGTTACCATGCTTAGCCTTGTGAAGTATTTATTTAAGATCCAAACCAGTGATAGCATTTGAGTGGGATGAGGTAAGTGAGCAGCTTACATATCTTCTGTAACATCTCCAAGTTCTCCAAACTGGGGATGTTCTTGCTCACTCAGACAAGGTAACAGGGAGAACAAATCTTGGTGACATAATGCACTTCACTAGCTCTCTGTCATATTGATGTACTTTGGTTGACACAGACATTGCCAAATGTTGACTAATTTGACCACTAACAATACTACATATCTTTTGAGACCTCCTAGTCCATTTGAAAGAACTAACTGTAAATAATTTAGGATGGACAGACAGACAGATAACTGATTGATAAATGAATTTATGGTTTTTTATACTGCGTTCTCAATTCTAATTTGTACAAAGAGAAAGCTGGTATACACAATGGAGAGAAGATGGAGTAGGGAGGGAAGGAGCCTTTATTTTATGGATTCTGTGATTGCTTTAGCTATCCCTAGGTCAAGGACATTTCACTCTATACCAAAGCTGAATTAATCAGCAGCCACTTATCTCTACCATAAAAATAAAATCATGTCAGGGAGGCTTTGACCTCCATAAAATTCAGAAAATTTATTCACTTTTATTGTTTTTGTGAAACTTTGAACTGGAAGGAAAATCTGGTGCCTTTAGATCGTTGAGCTCCAGGATCTACTGCTCTGGAGTCTGTGCAGTCTCACTTCTAAAACTTTGTTTCCATACATTTCCTCATTCTTCTAACGTAGCTCTTGCCATTTAAAGAATTTATTCACTGTGGATATGGTGGCACACGTCTTTATTTATTCCTAGCACTTGGGAGGCAGAGGCAGTCATATCTCTGTGAGATAGAGGCCAGCCTGGTCTACATAGTAAGTTCCAGGCCTATTATGGTTGTAGGGAGACCGTTTCTCAAAAAGACCAAAAATAATTTTACTCACATCTGTTCTCCTGTGGGGAGCCTTTCCTGTATTTATCTTGTTTGTCTCCCATTTCAGAAATCACTAATTTATTTTAGTTTATTATTTTTCTCCTATATTTTCAGTATTAATTTTGTTCTTCTTTTCTTTTCAATGGTGTGGATCTCAAGGAATTTTCTTTTCTTTCTAGGGTCTCTTTTTTTTTTTTTTTTGGTCTTTTCGAGACAGGGTCTCCCTGTAGCCCCACCTGTCCTGGAACTCGCTCTGTAGACCAGGCTGGCCTTGAACTCACAAAGATCCACCTGCCTCTGCCTTCCAAGTGCTAGGATTAAAGGCATGTGCCACCACAACTGGCTCTAGGGTCTCTTTTTTCCCTACAGTCTTTTATGCAGTGTTCTGCTCATAATACATTTTTATCAGCATTTAATGTTTGCACATTGGTAGTATCGAGCAGAGAGGTGTGTCTATGTGAATGTGGCTATTGTTATTAAGCAGAGGATGAAACAAAGCTGCGTCAGTCTGTCAGGGTTATACTGAATTGATTCACAGGACATTCTGAGTTCTGTAGACTGAAACAGTGGAAACACTGAATAATTTTCCTGCAATGGCAGTTTGGCCAGGCAGCTTACCAGATGTTGCATAAAGTCTCTTTTAACTGTTTTTGTAGAGCTTGTGTTAACTGCTGTAGGAGACAGTGATTCTGCAGATATTACCAACTCTTGTTATTTTTTCATGGATTTTTAGAATCTGGACCTTATAAGCTCACTTGTGAAAAGAGTTGAGCTCAGCAGCTGGAGGGACCCTGGGATATACCCAGAGCATGTGTTTACAGTTGCCTCAGATGGTAAGGAACAAATCAGCAGAGGTGCAGAAAGAACAAGCTGGATCATTATTTTGAAATGTCTTGATACCCAGTATGACAATGGAATTTAAGGGAGTTTCCTTGAAGGTTACCCTAAGACATCTGTTTTAGAGTCCTTGGCAGGACTCTCTATGGGATGACTGCTCCAAAGCCTCATTAATACAGGCTTTGCTGCTCCAGTGGAGATAGTGTAAAGCAGGTGTGTGGTAGTGCAGAGGTTTATATGACCAAACCCACCTCAGCAACTGGCACTAATTGGCTCCCTCGGGAAGTCCCAAGAGAAGCTGTCAGTCTCGAGGACTCAGTTTTGTTTATATATTTTGTGATTTCTCCTCTGCTGTTCTCTCTCCACTTTACCCAGACTGCCTCTCCTTCTTCCACAAGTAAATGTTTGTTCCCAAAGTGCAGATAATTAGAAAGACAAGACACACGTCACACGGATTTCAACTGCATTTTTCTGTACTTTTTGTTCTTGCTGGCCCTTCTCCCGTTTCCTAGTGACTAGGAGACAATACTGTGTTATGTGAGAAGATGCTCTCTAAGGTGCAGCTGACACAGCTAGACAGCTTGGGAAGAAATACCCTGGGGAGTACATTGTCCCAGTGCCACTATAAAAGGTTATTTCGGGTCCCTTTAAGGTGACTTTAATTCTCCTCTTCTGAAACCTGACAATGATCTTAATCCCATCCTTAATTAAATCGTTGACTTTAAGGTTAAATCACAGAGGAAGGAAACCTTCATATGAGAGATTTGGGATGTAAAAATGGAAGCTTTCTGTGGTCCTGGGAATGAAGGAAATGGTGATAATAGCTACTGTTTAATAACCACATACAGAAGAAGAGCTACTCTGCTCCACCCCTATCAGAAGAAACCATACCTCAGAAGGAACTTGTTCGGGGTCTCAGAACAGATGCTGATGTCATAATTTGAACTTAGGTTTGCCTGGCTCTAAGTGCTTGTGTTCTTAACTGCCCAGCTCTGCTGCCCCTTTGTTTTCTTTAGCCTAATGTACAAAAGCAGTTTGACTTGGTTGTCTAACCCAGAATTCTATCCAGTATTGAGAGGCAGCAACTCAGGATGGTTGACTAAACACACTGTGTTTTGTTATTTCATGTCCTGACATTCAGATCATAAACCAATTGGCATTGTTGCTAAATCCAGGTGATAATAAGCTTTGTGGATAATGAGGGTGGATTAGAAGGACTTTAGCTTATTTATAACTTTCCCTTGATCTTTCTTACAGTGAAGTATAAAATTAGAGGGGAGACTAGAAAGATTTGGAGGGAACCTCTCTCTGCTTAAATTGCATAGACTAATCTGTGATTTAGCCATCCTCGGTTATGAGATACAGATAGGAGGGCTCAGGGACTTTATTTCCTCTGGTTAGTGTGTGTACTGGAGGATACAGGGTTTTGGGGAAATTCAAAGAAATAAACAAGTGCAGAAATGTCATTTTTATCTGTCTCATGTATACTTGTAGCCTAGGAAATTGACAGTTTCTTCTTTCTGAGTATATTTGATTTAAGAAGATTTTGTTTTAAGTGATAGTTATAAGAGGATTTAATCCCGACCAATGCAAATTGATTTTTTAAAAATCATTATAAAATTTAAACCTGAGGCTTTACCCTTAGGGTTGTAAATGTTAAACTCAGCCCACCTTTATGCTTCATGATAAGTGAATTAATCTAGAGACCATCAGTGCTAATTAATTTAGATAAGCCCAAAACATACATCTCCTTATTTCAATTGAGATGTATTTTGGTGCGGTGGTTACTTTGGTATTGTTTAGAATTAAATGGGATAGGATTGTAGTCCATTTAAGCATATGCTGAAACTCTTCTCAAGCCTTCCCAGAATTATTTCCTTTTAGTAGCATATGTTATAAAGAGACACAGAGAAGGCTGCGTATGGTCACATACAACTTTAATTTTAGTACTCAGGAGGCAGAGACAAGCAGATCCCTGTGAGTTCAAGGCCAGTCTTGTCTATAGTGCAAAGTTTAGGCCAGCTAGGGTGACACAGAGAGACCTTGTCAAAAAAGGGGGTGGGGGTGGCTTAGTGGTTAAGAGCATTTCCTGATCTTCTAAAGGACCTGGGCTAAGTTTCCAGCACCTACATGGTGGCTAACAATCTTCCCTAACTCCAGTTCCAGTTACATGCCCTCTTTTGGTCTCTGCAGGCATTGCATATTTGAGATGCACTAAATACACACAGACACAATACTCATAAATAAATAAAAACCAAAAAAGAAGAAAAAAGAAAGATGTATAAGAAGGTTGATGGGAGAAAGGGAATGCATGGAGTCTAACTTGGAATGAAAAATTGATGCTAAAAATCCAAGTGTTGACCATTAACCAGAGCAACTCCTTCAAAATACAGCATAGTCAGATACTCCGGGTCCTCATTTGGGGTTACTACCATTTCATGAAGAAATTGGATGCAAAAGTGCATTTAGAGTTCCAATCCTATTCCAGCTATCATGTTTAGCTTCTACTGTATTTTAACTTCAAAAAGAAATCTCTGTAGAATTCAATGTCATACTTTATTCTGTGTTTTCTATTGTCTTGTCTCTGATAGGACAGAGATTCCATAAACAGTATGACAATTGAAAGGGGGAACAAAGTGGGAGAGTATGGACAGGACATCCAGCCCCCGACCCACAGCCCGGCTGGAAAGGTTGGCAATGACGTTGACATTTCATCCAGCTAATCTCTTCTCTTTTGGGCAGGACTCTTCTTATGTTTCCCAGTAGATCACAATCTATCCTGTATTTTAATGAAAAATCAAGTGCTGCAGACACAAAGTCCCAGAGGAACTCTGAAGTTAGATGGCTGTCCAAGTCTATTTTTACTGCTCATGTTCTCTGAAGAGATGATCAACTTTATGTAAATAGGTTGCATCCACATAAAGCCATTTTACATGGTATTTGAATAGATTTTCAGATTTACAAAACTGACAGATTTACAGAATGCAACTGCACTAGGGATCAATTAGTTCAATCCCTTCCTTGTGAGTTGTGTAAATCTTCTCCCCTCCAGGTTGAGATTCCAGGATGCTTTACTTTAAATTCATGTTGTGTTATTAGTTCAGATCCGTTTCCTCCTTCCCCACTTTTGCCATCTGTAGTCAGTGTTAAGATCTACTGCTCAGTGTTAAAGTCATGGTAGCTTTTGCAGTTCATATTGAAAGTCTATGTCTAGTTTTGCTTTTGTTTTAGCAAGTAAAGATTTTTTTCTTCTTTTATAAGTTAAATTTATTCCTTGACACTTTCATACATGTATAAAAGACAATCTAATTATCCTTACCTCCCACCTCTCTGTAGACTGATAAATACAGACTTCCAAGTATGCAAGATGCTGATAATGAAGTGATGGTTAAGGGTCAAGCCCTAAACAAGACTTTATATGGCTTTTTTAAAAGAAAAAGTAACTATACTGCTTACCTATAACCCAAGACTAGCAAGGTAGATAGAAACAGGATGATCATTAGTTCAAAGCCAACTTGGGGTACATACTAAGATGTTGTTTCAGAATGGAAAAGAGGGGCTGGAGAGACAGCTCAGCAGTTATGAGCACTGGCCACTCTTGCAGAGGACCCAGGAACTGTTCTCAGGACCTAATAACCATCTGTAACTCCAGTTCCAGGGATTTGATGCCCTCTTCTGACCTCTAGGGGCATTGCATGATATAGATGCACTTATATACATGCAGGCAATGTACTCATATATGTAAAATAAAAATAATAAATAAAATAGCTTTAAAAATTAAAAAGAAACAAAAGATCGAGGAGGAAGGAAGGAGGACAAGTGATGTCTAGGACTGATGGCAGATAGGGTTGTCATGGGAACCATGGGGAGACCTGGGCTGCAGCTTGGCTTCTGTCTAGCTACTGCTATGAAGGGGCAGTGTACTCAGTATCTCTGCACCTCGCTTTATTGCCATGGGACAAGTGTCCAGATAACAGCAGCTTTCCCCAACAGGCTTTATATCAAGTGTGAAGAATGGTCCCGTTTACAAAATATGTAGTAGGGGTGAAGAAAAGATGAAATTAACTTCAATGGATTTCTTTGCCAAAGTATTTGAGACTTTGCTTTTCATTCAAGAAATCTTTATCAAATGTGTATGTTGTCTGTCCCTGATCTAGGTCTAGTGGATGCTCAGAACTGGCTTTATAAGCTGGTGAGCTCTATTACCTTTATTTTTCCATTTTAATCCTATTTTTATTGATATTTTGTATATTTCTTATGTTTGGGATAATAATACAAGAAGTACTTTGGAGAACTCCAGGAAAGGCTTTCTTTTTATTTCCTAGTCTTTAAATTAATATACAAAGCAATAAGTTTAATTAAGGATTTCATATATATATATATATATATATATATTAGTTGTTTTTTCCTTCTAAGGCATCTGCACACATAACCTTGTACACACACACAAACACACACACACACACACACACACACACACACACCCCTCTGCTCTTCTCCTGCTGGCTCTTTCATCTCCCTTCTAGCCCCCTTCTGCTTTCATGCATATACTCTGCTAATCTCTTTTTAAAAAGGTATCTGTCTCTGGTCCCTCATTTAAATGCTTCTTTAATGCCACCTAGCTTACCCAACTCATCTGTGAAGCAGAAAGAACCAGTTTTTCCTTTATGTCAATTGCAGGAGCACAACAGACTCTGGACGCAGGCACATGCATCATCAAGGGAAAGGTTTTTTTTTTTTTTTTCAATTTGTGGATAGAAGGTCAAGTCTAGTGCTTGACTCCTGGAATGTATTTAATCAATGCATTGAGTCAAATTGTCTGTAAATGGAAAGAGCCACCTTGACCGTTTTGAGCTTCTTGCTATAAGGGATTATTATAAAGGAGGTTTTTGAAATGGGTGGAATTTGTAGTTAAATGGCAGATCAGGAATTTGTGGGGAGTTTCCTAAGGGTGTAAAGATGATATCAGAATAAAATGACTTATAGATAAGTCCAGGGAGGTTAGAGAAGGGCAGAGTACAGGTTGCCGGGCAGCCCTTGCTGGCATTTTTCTAGGTCTGGGTAAATGTTCTTGTTATCTTAACTCCAGGTTCTGTCTGTGAATGTAAAATTATTACTCAAGGGTGTTCATCCAGGTTGCTAATATGGGGAGAATGGACACAGCCCCCCAGAAATTTGCTTCCTTTTCCACCTGGTACAAGGCCACTCACTGAGTGCATATGAATTCACTGCATTAAATTTATGAGTCTACTTTCCTGCTTTGCTATTTCATTATCATCTTGTATTTTTATATGCTTCTTGAGAGTATGAAACATGCTTCCTATGCATCTCCCCTTAGATAGCTAGTGTTTTGTGAGCAGAGGAAGAACTCAGTAAATATTTTCTGAAAAAATAAAAAGATGAATATGATTCCCCAGACATTTTTCCAATTTAGAATCTTAAGATGAAGGTAGTAAATATGATGAACTTATATTAAGCTTATGCTTTCAAAATAGAGAAAAATAAGAAAAAAATCTATTATTTTACTACTAAAGAATAGCCACTGTTAAGAAGTCTGGTTGGGGTGGGAAGATAACTCGGTATTTATGGTGCTTATTGTACAAGAAGGTGGAGCTGAGTTGGACCCCTAGAACCCCTAAAACCAAAGTTAGGCTTGAGAACTTCAGAGACAGAGACTGGTAAAGCCCTGTGGCTTGCTGGCCAGTCAGCTGTCTTCTCTCATGAGCTCTAGGCCAGTGAAAGGCTCTGTCTCAAACAGAACCAATCAGAAAATACAAGCTGGACAATGCCATCTAATAACAACACCCAAATTTGTCCTTTGGCTTCCACACACCTGTGTGTGCACCACATACACTTGCACACACACACACACACACACAGAAAAAGGTGGTAGACTACTTTAACCTAGATGTATTTTATACGGGGGGCGGGGTTCTATGCATAGTATTGCCCAGAGCACACATGCAAATTTTCATCCTGAGTGTTTTTCATTTGAAATTAAAGTTTTTTATAGTCATCTGTACTGTTTTATAAAGGATTTTTGTAATAAAAAATTTAAAAACCATAGACATCAAAATCATTTTCACAAACAACATTTACTATCACCTCCATATTTTCTTAAGCATTGACATTTCTACTTCGTATTTCTTATTCAAATTTCCCCTAATTACTTTTCCATATAAAGGACTTAATTAAACTTGTTAGGCATGAAAAATTTCCTAATTTTCCTTTTGAATCTTCTCAAAGCATCAAGCACTATTGGCAAACTGCTTTTCAGAAGTTTGGACCAATATTGGCTCTTTACAGAAGGCATAAATATTCCAAATTAATTGTTAATTTATCAGCAAGAATTTTTAAAAACAATCAACTGAGTTTAGCTCTTATGTTGTTAAAATTTGCAGTTGGTTTGGACTTTTTGCTGAGGCCAGATCTTTCACTTATCATTTTCATTCTTCAGGGAAGAATGAAATTTGTCTTCTCATGTCTTTCCATCTATTTTTCTTACTGAAATGGATTATTGCTTCATTCCTCGAGGGTTGCTGTTTCCTGAAGGTATATGCACACATCACTGCTTCAGCTAAGCTCCAGCACCAGTTACAGACCCTGAGGAAGCCAGCCACAGGAAGCAGCTGCTTTGTGGACTGTGGCAATAAAGCTCCAAGAGGGCTCTTACCAAACAGACCTTTCTTTCTGTTAGCTCAGTATTGCAAAACTGAGGCTTGGTGGTAGAGGCTCAGGGCAGACTTAACTCTTCCCTTTGTCTTCACTCACTATTATTAGATAGGTCTAACAGTGGCAGGGAGTTGGAGCTACGGGCACATTCGGTTTATGTTGCTTGTGGAGTTAAGAAGTGTCGCAACCACTCAACATGCTTTGCTCCTCACTTGAGCAAATTGCCAACAGCTTGTGTGTGACTCCCTAAGAATAATGAGAACCTCATTTTAGGCGTGGGGACAGATTGTGTCTGTACTTGGCAGCCCACATCTTACTGCAGCTGGGATTGCTTGAGACACTCCACGGAGCAGTAGGGCTCATCTGACAGAGAAATGTCCACTTTATTTGAGTTGCCTCTGAGTCTGTCAGCATCTGGCGGGAACACTTTCTCTAACTCAACTTCCCTCCCTAAACCCCTGGACGTGACAAAAGTTAATGTAAGATCTCTGAAGTCTTTTTCATCACCCTGTAGTTTTATCAGAGAACTAAAGCTAAATGTCTTTAGACACACTGTAAACTAAGGGATTCTTTATATAACAAGACATATGTTATAAAATCTACATCAAGATATAGAGGTTGTGTTTTTAAATAGTATTTTTCTTATTTTGCATGAAACAGCAATAGTTCAGGTGTGAGTAGTGTCATTAAAATGGTCCTGTAGCAAAGGAAACAAATATGAACAGGTAGATACAGCCCGAGTCTGGAAGTCTTTTCCAAATAATATTTCTAGACAGTTTTATTACTTTTTCTTTTTGTGAATTTGCAATGCCTACTTATTACTTATAAGATTAAATTTAGATTCACTCTGGCCACCTTTCCTATAAAATTTCATTATATTTAAAAAACACATATTCACCTATAAAAATCTATATATTTAAAGCATACCACTTGATGTTTTGATAGACATGTGCATTATGGTATGATTGACTAGCAGCCTGGCTGACCCAAGGATCTATAGCCTGGACTCCACAGGTACCTGCATGAATGCAGTGCACATAGACTCAGACAGACACATATACATAAATATTTTTTGTCCTTTTTGAGACAGGGTCTTCCTGTAGCCACAGCTGGCCTGGAACTTTTTATGGAGACCAAGTTGGCCTCAATCTCACAGAGATCCACCTGCCTCTGCCTCCTGAGAGCTGGGATTAAAGTTGTGTGCCACCATGCCCAGCATAAAAATAATTTTAAAAAATCTTTAGTCAAATTTCTTGATTTTTACCTCAGAATCCTTGGACACCACTGCCATGTGGGTGCTGGGGATCAAACCTGGGTCCTCTGCAAGAGCGGTTGGTGCTCTTAACTGCTAGGCCATCTCTCCAGCCCCTATGATGGATGTTTTTAGAAGAAACAGTCAAACAACTATTATTGCATACATAATGCATGGAAGTATTTATTTTTTATTATTATTTTATTTTTTAAATAAAATACTTTTATTGATGTTTTGTGTATTTCCTACATCATTTTTCATTTCAGTTTAGACCTATTCCCCTTTCCCTGTCCCCCACTCCACCCCAGTTCATGCATTCTCCCATATATATCCTGCGTCTTTCTCTTTCTTTTATTCTTTTCTTTTTTTTTTTTTTTCTAAACCTGAGAACTGGAACTCTAAGTCTTTCTAGTCAACATTATATAGTTGCATTATGTGTTTTGTGGGTCTGAAAGCATTTTGTATTTGGTTCCCAGGAAATGACACAGTATGAAAGTCAATGTGGAAATCTAGCTTTCATCACATCCAGGGATTTGGAGGAAGAACTCACATTAGAAAAAGTGCTACTGTGAGGTAATAGCTTTATTGTAAAGGAAATAAAATTAGCTCTCATTTCTAGAAAATAGTAGTACACACATAAAATATCCTTTTAAGGATATTTTAAGTCTCTAAGGAGGCCAGGTCAGACAGTTTTTTTTTAATTATACAGTTAATGATATACCTGATGACAATGTTTGAAATTATGCCCTTGTATCATGATGATTAATGTGATTTCAGGAGGCTATATCTTTGCTTAGTGTAAGCCTCCAAGTTTGATACCCAGCATCACAATTAAGGTTAGATAAAGAGAAGATGAAATAAAATACATTCAAGGTATGTGTAGACAGGACTCTAGCAATGGTTTAGTGAGGAGTATTTGTAAGAGAAAGAGTCTGGCATGATATTGCAGTGACATGGAGTCTGATGGTGTTTATTTGCTGGAGCTTCTCTGTAAGGTAGGCTTGGTAAAGATGAATCAAGGAACTTACCATTAAAACTAAATCCCAGGGCTGGAGAGATTACTTACCAAGCCTACCTTACAGAGCTTCTCTGTAAGGTAGGCTTGGTAAAGATGAATCAAGGAACTTACCATTAAAACTAAATCCCAGGGCTCAGCAGTTAAGACCGTTGACTGCTCTTGCAGAGGATCCGGGTTTGATTCCCAGGACCCACATGGCGGCTAAGAACTGTTTTTTAACTCCAGTTCCAGAGGGATCCGACATCCTCTTCTGACCTCCACGGCATTGCACAACACGGGTGCACCAACCTACATTCAGACAGTGCACTCATACCCATAAAAAAAAAAAAAACTAAACTAAATCCCAAGATTCCAAATGCAATATTGAAATAATAAAGTTCTTTTCACTGTGACTATCCAGGGATATGATGAGCTTGCTGTATACATCAAGATTATGATTCAGAATGACAACATCAAGTTGCAGACAGGTTAAAAGAAGAAAATAAACAGTGATTATGGGATTATATCAGAGGTTTGGGGATTATGTTACATAAGGTATTTTCTGTACTCTGGAGAGAATTATGGCCAAAATCAAGCTTATGTTTGAAGAGTTGATGCTAATGATGCTGCTGGAAGAGAAAATGAACTTACAAATTTCACTTTTAAAATTTATAAAATTATAACATGAAAATATTTACATTGAAAAAGTATATACTGTAAAATATTTATAACTGAGGAACTTTATTGAAGAAAAACTGAGTGGCTCACACACTTAGCCAGCAGAAGAGTGGGGGTGTGAATCCACTTCTCATTTAGTCTAAAACCCAACTCTGGACACATTAGGAACTTATTCAGGAAGTGGAAAATGAGTTATGAATAATTATTATGAGATATAAAGAGTTGCAAGATGAACCACTGAGTTAATACCGGTAGAGCATATATATATATATATATATATATATCACAATATATATATATATATATATATATATATATATATATACACTGAGTTAATACTGGTAGAGCATATATATATATATATATATATATATATATATATATATATATCACAAGATCATGAAAAGGCGAAAATGATAACCCAAGCTGGGGGAAAGCATTAGTTGAGGCTGTACTTCTTGTCTTTAGGAACTATTAAACTTGACTACTCTTCTTCAGGAGATATAAGAGACACACACTGTCTGCTAATAAAAACTCAATGGAACAGCTGCTAAAAGTCAGACATTGAATTCAATGCTTAATGAATGCTCTTTCATTTAATCTTACAACAACTCTATGTTATCCATATGAAAATATTCTCACTACACTGATTAGGAATCTGAGGCATGTAAAAGTTCAGATAATTTTCCAGGATCATACATGCTGTTATTGACTAACAGATTACACTATTTCTTTGGTGCCCATAGACATTGGTTTGAAGACTCCCTGTGGATACAAAAAAATCTCTTAATGCTCAAGTTCTTTATGAAGTGGCATACTATTTACATATAACCTCTGGACAATCTTCTGGGTCATTTAGATTATCTCAGATTACTATAATACACACTGCAATTTAAATGGCTTGTAAATAGATGTCATATTGTAGTTTTATGGGGTAATGACAAGAATATATATCTACATGTTCAGTACAAATACAATATTCTTGCCTGGTGTGGTAGCGCACGCCTATAATCCTAGCACTTGGGAGGCAGAGGCAGGTGGATCTTTCTGAGTTCAAGGCCAGTCTGGTCTACAGAGCAAGTTCTAGGACAGCTGGGGCTACAGGGAGACGCTGTCTCAAAAAGACCAAAAAAAAAATACAATATTCTTAAAAAGAAAAACAAACCCACAGTTGGTTGTGGATGTAGAAACCATGGATACATGGGGCCAAATGTATGTGTAAGTATCATAATGACACAGTGTATGATAAAACTACTGCCTCTTGCTTCTTATACTTTATTCCATATGTTTTTATATTGTAATATTTTAAATATTTTTATTGATTCTTGAGAATTGCATACAGTGCGTATTAATCATGTCCTGATCCCTCTCTCATCTACTCTTAGATTGACTCCCACCTCTCTACCTCTCTTCATGCCTTCTATTTTTTTAAACCCTATTGAGCCTAATTTGCGTTCCCCAAATGCTCTTGGGTGTAGATTCATCCCCTGGAGCCTGGTCAACTTACATGGTCTCAAACTCTTAAGGAAAACTGACTCTCTCTCTCTCTTCCCATAGCTGTCCCTTGCCTCCTTAGCTAGGGCTGGGACTTCTTACCCACCTCCTTGCTTCATGCTGGTTTTTGTTTAGCTTGGGCTTACTGAGGCCTTGTGCACTCTCTCACAGGAACCGTAGGTTCATATGTGTAATTGCCCTGTTGTATCTGAAAAACATGCTTTCCGTGTGCCCTTCCATGACCTCTGGCTCTTCTGATCATTCTGCCCTCCCTCATATAATGATTCCTGAGCCTTGATGGGGAGAGTGAGGTATTGATTTCCCATGTCGGGCCAACCACTCTGCACTCTTTAATTTTCTGCAATTGACCAGCTACGGGTCTCTGTTTTAATCACCATCTGCTGGAAGAAGAAGCTTCTTTGGTGAGAGTTGAGAAATGCATTATTCTATGGCTATACAATGTCAGTTTAATACTATGCTATTTAGCAGATAATCATAGTGGGATCTCCCCTGTGGCCTGTATTTTGGGACCTGATAATAGCTCCAAGTATGGGCTCTCTCCTGTGCAGCAGGCTTTAATATAACCAGAAAATAGTTAGTTATTCCCATAACATTCCCATCACTATTATACCAATGAGAATATCTCACCAGGCCAAATGTTGTAGCTCGAAGGGTACAGGGCTTGGTAAGACTGCTGATTACTTTGTTCTTCCTGCAGGATGCATAGTAACTTCTAGTACTATGAAAGCTAGGCAGTAGACCTGAAGCTTCAAGGTCAGTACTAGTTTGATTTCTCCATGTTTGTTCTATGACTCTTATATGTGGTGTTCTCAGCAATAGTTCTTAGTATCAAGTTCTTGAGGGAAACCAAGAGCAATGGCAGTATCCAGTATTGTTTGAGTGTCTCTGAGAATGCATGGAAAACAGTTCCCTAAGAAGAAGCCCATTCCTTTCATTAGGATTTTTATTTGATTTTTATTTGCTACTGTGAGGTCTGTAGGGGTATTTTGATCCTGTGTTATAAGGTAATACTATTTAAACTCTTTTTAATATATGTATATATTTTAAGGCATTTAGTATTAGTTTTCCCTCTTCTTTCTTCCTCCTCAACACATTACCCTCCTATTCCCTATCCCATTGAACCCTCCCTCCTCCCTCCTCCCCCTTTATATCATTCTATTCCATCTCTCCTCCCAAGAAGCCCCCACCACTATGGCCCCTAATTACTTTTTTGACCTATGTAGATTTTCTAATCAAAATATTCAAAACTAGGACCCACATGTGACATTTGTCTTCCAAGGTCTGGGTTACTTCACTCAGGATGATCATTTCTAGTTTCATTCATTTATCTGGGAATTTATAATTTTATTTTTCTTAAGAGCTGAATAATATTCCTTTGTGTAAATGTACCATACTTTAATTACCCATTAATCAGTTGATGGATACCAAAGTATTCCATTTCCTGGCTATTTGAAAAGGACAGCAAAGAACAAGGATGAATAAGGTATCTCTGTAGCAAGATTCAGAGTCCACTGTGATTATGCTCTGGAGTGGTATAGCTGGATCACATGGTAGTTCTATTTCTAGCTTTTTGAGGGACCTCCACACTGGTTTCCATAGTGGCTGATCCAGTTTGTGCTCCACCAATAGTAAATTGGTGTTCCCTTTCCCCACATCGTGGCCAGAATTTGTCATTGTTTATTTTTTAGATTAGTCATTCTGTTTGGGGTAAGATGAAATCTCAGAGTTGTTTTAATTTGCATTTCCCTGATGGCTAAAATGTTGACCATTAAAAAAATTGTTTCTCAGCCATTTGTATTTCAAATTTTGATAACTCCGTTTAATTATTTTCCCTGATTTTGTTTTTTTAATGTTTTGCTTTTTGAGTTCTTTGTATATGCTAGATACTAACCTTCAGGCAGATGCATAGCTAGTAGAGTTTTTTTTCCCATTCTATAGTTTGCCTCTTTAATAGAATGATTATTTCCTGTGCTCTACACAAGACTTTTAGTTTCAGGAAGTCCAATTTGTCAGTTAATGATCTTTAAAAATATTTTATGTGTATGAGCTTAATGTCCACATGTATATTAGTGGACCTATGTGGAGGTCAGAAGAAAGTCTCACATCCCTGGAACTGGAATTATGGATGGTTGTTAGCTGCCATGTGGGTGTTGGGAATCGACCCTGGTTCTCTGCAAGAGCAGTAAGTGCTCCTAACCACTGAGCCATCTTGCTAGTCCTAAGTTATTGATCTTAATGCCTGCTGTGCCAGGGTCCTGTTCAGAAAGTCTTTTCCTGTGTTCCTAAATTCCAGTGTACTTCCTTCTTTCTCCTCTACCAGAATCAGGGTAGCAGACCTTATGTTGAGGTCCTTGATCCATTTGAAATTGAGCCTTATGCAGGGTCAAATATAGCTATCAAGCTTCATTCTTTCACATGTAGCTATCCAGTTTGTGAAGCACCATTTACTGAAACTGCTCCCTTTTATCAAATGTGTATTTCTGGACTTTTTGTAAAAAAAATCAGGAGCTGATGAACTTAAAAGTGTGTCCTCAATTTTATTCTATTGGTCAATGTGTCTTTTTGTCAGTATTGTATTGTTTTTGCTCGAGCTCTGTATTTCAATTTGAAATCAGGAATTGTGATATCTCCACATCTTCTACTGTTCAGGATTGCCTTGGCTATACTGGGATTTTTGTTTTGATATGAATTTTTTGTTTTATAGAAAATTGAAATCAACATATTGATTTCTGGGTATTTATTTTGTATCCTGCTACTTTGCTGAATGTTTTTATTAGCTGCAAGAGGTTTTTTTTTTTTTTTCTCAAGTCTTTAGGGTGTTACAAATGGTTTATGTAGATGATTGTGAAGCCCAAATCAAGTTATAGCTACAGGATTTTATTAAAGGACACCAGAGAAAAGTTCTGTGCCATTTTTTGCTTCAGTGAAAGGCACATTGGATTAGGCCATAGGACAATGAATTCTGAGAGCAGAATAGGAGCCACTTCCTAAATTTATAAGGTGTGATGAATAGTACTTTACCTTCCTGAAGGCAAGACTGGGTCAGATGTTACCTTTGACTGAATATCCACAGAACAATATAATTTCTAATTGTGTGCTCTGGAGGGCAGGGATGCTGGCATGCATATGAATGCATGACTGGTGGACCTTGAAGTTGTCATGAAGCCACGATGGGGAGCCATCCTCTCTTGACTCTCTCAGTATAATGTTAACATTTCTGTTGAACTTTGGATTCTTCAGTCATCAAGTGATTATAACCCAATAGAAAAGAGGTGGTTACTGCCTTTCCATGAGATAATAGTCCTCCTATGAGAAACATCAGTGCCTTCATTTTGAAAATGTTGAATGGCTGGCACTCATCATCCTTAAGTAAAAACAAAAAATAGAGAGATAGATAAGAAAGGATATATAGGAGATATTCTTCTGAGAATTAAGGTTGATCAATGATTCTTTCAGAAACAAAAATGATTCTTAAGATATGGCTTTGTTGAATTAATAGTTTAAAACATTATGTACTTCTGTGGGTAATTTATCTTTGACTGGGTTCTCTTTCCTCTGTCTTATTATTACAGGCTATCTGGGCTATATACTTTCTGAAATATTGACAAATACTTTTGAGTTATTATTTTGGAAGTCATCAAGACATTTATCTCCCTTTATTTAATTCGCTTGACTTCAGCACTGATTCAAAGCATTTCAGCTTTTAGATATTTTCTGAGCATCTATAAGGGTAGTGAATAATATTAATTAGGCTGGCTTTGCTTTTTCCCTTCACAATTGATTCTCTGGCACCAGGGGGTGATGACTCTTCTTAATAAAAGCACTACCGGGAATTGTTTTCTTTTCACTGTAAAATTGAGATAGCCTCTGAAACCTGAAATGTTTTCCAATTTATCAAAATAGACAGCCTAATGTTTTAAAGCAGGCTCAATCCTTCTAAAGCACACCAGTTTTAGAGCCAGCCAATGGAAATGATTTCCTCTGCAGAAAAACATTTCCAGCCACATTGTTATTTTCACTGCTTACTGGAGACTGCAGAGTAAGAGGAGCAATAGCAGAGACCTCGAGCTGGCCTGGGGGTGGGGGGGGATGACTTCTTTCATATCTGTGGAACCTTGTGCTGAAGGAGAAAAACGTTCAAAAATAAAATGCATTTACCGAGAACCTCTGGGGCAAGGTGCAAAGAGCCTGTATTGTAGAAGCCAAGATTAAAAATTAAGTGCTTAAATTCTGCAGAGAAATGGCCATCAGCCAAGCCCTGAAGTTTCTCTGGTTAACTTTGTGCCACCTGATTAATTTTGATAAATTGCTTTGATTACTAATATCTTTTGGGGTTTTGGTTGTTGATGTCGGTGGTGTCCATACCTCATAGTGATCCATTTGCTGGTGAGGTTTTTCTTCATTGTCCAGTGATTATTGCATTGACTTGATCTACCAAATACATGCAGTCAACAAAATAGTATCTTGGACATCCCACGTGGTAGGAGTCAAAATCTCACTGTAGTCTACATTTAATATTTCTTATTGATAATCCTGTAAATGATAACACAGAATAGAAAACAAAGTCTAGGAATGGTATAAATACTATTTAAAATTTATGCATAAAGAGGGATCTGTGAAGTGGAGACAGTAAGCAGAGAGGTTTGAGAGAAACCTATTTATTTATTTATTTATTTATTTATTTATTTATTTGTCTTTTTGAGACAGGGTCTCCCTGTAATTCCAGCTGTCCTGGAACTCACTCTGTAGACCAGGCTGGCCACCACGCCCGGCCAGAAACCTATTTTTTAGTTGGTTCCTACTCTCATGGATTTTGCTCCAATTCCTCACTCCTTCCTTAGGAATAAAGCCTTAAAGTAAAAGGTTGCATGCTGCTATGATTATATTTTCAAGCATCTTTGACTGTAGTCTATCGTGCATTTGAAAGACTCTCTTTTTAACTTCATAAATGTTGAAACATCTCAAGAAAGACTGCAACTGGTTGAGCTGGAGCAAGTCTGTAGCTAGTATTTGAATCTAAAAGCTGCAATAGTGAGCTGCAGAATTCTGACTACTGTTTGTGAAAATTAGAGTGGGATTTTATTTAAAGGAATTATTTAGTCTAGATAGACTGACTGGAGCTCAGGGGATGAGCTGGCACTGAGGAGCGGGAAGAGGAGCTGGCACAACGGACCCTAGTACAGAGGAATATGTGAACTTGGGGGGACTGCAGGAATGTGCCATCAGAGAAGTGGGTATGAAGGCAATTAAGACTGGTTAAAAATTATGTCTGAAACACATAAAAATTCAATTAAGATTTATAAAAATATTAAAAATAAATTACTTATGGGTGATATACATATTTCTGTGTTTCAGAAGCTATTATGTTATATTCTATAATCTAACTCTACCATTTTAGTATGTTTTAAATATGGTTTGTCCCCCAGGAGTGCAGTGCAATTAAAGACTTGACTCTAGGGATGTGCTTTTGGAAGATGGTGGGACCTTAGGGAGCGAAGGCCTAGTGTGAGGTTCTTAGTTCATCGGCGTGTGAAGCAGTTGGAGTTGTGAATATGATTTCTTGGTAGATCTCGTGGAAACCTTTGAATTTTCATGAGAGGTTTATTATAAGGGGATTGAGCCTGGCCCTTCCTGTGTTCTTTTTCTCTGTTCCCGTTTAGACCATGACTACCTGCTTTCACATGGGCTTCCACTATAAGTTAACAACATCCACTGTTCTCAACAGAGGCTAAAAAAGTGGGTCAATATGATTTGGGACTTTTAACCCCCTAAAATGATCTAAAAAAACCCTGTCTTCATAGGGCCTGTATTGGTTATTTTGTTATACCAAAGCAAAGCTAATATACCATCCAGTTAGGTATTTGAAAGTAATCAAAGCTAGGAGATTTAGAAGACCTAGGGTTATAGGGTCACTTATATACAGATCTCAAAGCTTCTCTGAGCCTAGACCTAGAGGTTCTCAGCTCGGTGATGCCCCCTACACATCTCTGATGTGTATCCTCATGGGTTACAGACTGAAGCACATAAATAGAACATGCTTTTATGTGAAATAAATATTCAAATTAAATTCTCTATCACTATTATATGATTTACATAGAACAATGGATGATAATCCATTCATGCTACAAGGAGTTCTTTTAACATTTAATATGGTTTTAGGCAGAATAAATGTGTTTGATGATGGCATTGATGTTTACAGAAAAGATTTCGTTCAATTGGGTCAGGGTACATGTCAAAGCACAATGAGAAGAAGCCTTTTTTTTTTAGCAGGACAAGGAATGGTTATTTCAGGGGACCTTCTGACAATTATTTTAAATTCCTTTTATATTTTTTGCTATTGTAAGTGCTTTGAATGGTACAGGGAATTAGAGATGGAATTTCTAGCATTTTAAGTCCTCATATCACTTCATATCTAGCTTAATATTCTGGAATATTAAGATATATGGTTTTTGCTGTTTTGAAGTTGAGCACAATGATAAATACAGTTTGATTTCTATTTTCTCATGCCATTTTCTTTTTTTCTACAAGAAAGTATACATTTAATCAGTTAATAATGGTTAATATCACTGATAATGAAGCTAATTCTAATATAATGCTTAAGTATTCCTATCAAAAATGCCTCACATCTAATTACAAAAGAATATCTAGTTGAAAGACAGTCCATAAAAATAATTAGCCTGTCATAAAAACTATGAAGTTTATGAAAGACAAAAAGTGGTGGAGCAAATCACAATTAAGAGACTATTAAGTATAAAAAAGCACGAGACTAGGAGCATGCTTTACTTCCATGTGGGACTGCCAGCGTGAGCTGCCTGCAGACACGTGGTGGGACCAGAGAGCATGGCAGGGGGCAGGGGGGGGGGGACGGGGAAAGAGAGAGAGAGAGGGACAGAGAGAGAGGCAGAGAGAGAAAGAGAGAGAGAGGCACAGAGAGAATTATGGCGGCTGGGGTCTATCCTTTATACCCATGGGGTGGAGCCTCAGGTAAGTGGGAAGGGGTCAAAGGATTGACAGCTTCTGGAAGAAGTGGGAACCTGTGTGCCCCTTAGGATTCTGGGAAGCCTTGACCTAACATTCCAGCCTTTTGCTTATGATAAGGAAATTGGGTGCTGTTCTCTCTCTTCTGCATCTGCTTCAGAGCTGATCGGGGGTGAAGTCTTGGGGGAACAGCTGTCAGGCTGGGGGGTTAGAATCTGGTTTCCCATTTTGGCTGCTGTGGGTGCTCTGCCCAGTGGGTTTGATCCAGATGAATAGTGGCCAGTACTTTTAGTGGACATTTTCTCTGCAACTGAAAAGACAAGCTGGTTGAGTCATATGAGTATACCAGTGCAGGGACTTCACAGTACCAACAGGGCGCTACTGGGTGCATTAGCAGTTGGAGAATCCCTGTCTAGGGTCTGCAGAGGGAAAAAGGATGTGTACCCTGGTTTGAGAAATCGTAAAAAAGTTTTAGCACACAGAGCTCTAGAATGAGGGCCAGCTTTAGTATACAGAGCTCCAGAATGAGAGCTATAACCACGAGAATATAAAAGGTGGTATTTTCTGGCATGGCACATTAAATCTGTTATCTAGCTCTGAGATATTTTCTAACATGACATAGCAGATTCCTAACTTGGCACAGTAGGTCTCTCACCTCTCTATTTTCTAACATAACACAGTAGATTCCTAACTTGGCACAGTAGGTCTCTCACCTATCTCTATTTTCTAACATGACACAGTAGATTCCTAACTTGGCACAGTAAGTCTCTCACCTATCTCTATTTTCTAACATGACACAGTAGATTTCTAACTTGGCACAGTAGGTCTCTCACCTATCTCTCTGATAATAACCTATTTCATTTTCTCTTCTTTAGATTATAGTTTCCTGTTGGGGTGCTTAAAACCACACGGTTAGCTCAGATAAATGAAGTTTGTTTTGTTGTTAAGGTCAGTTGAGGTTCTGGTCCTTAGGGGTCACTCAGGCCTTGTGCCTGACTCTCTTCACCAGTTCCATCTATGTGAGGACAAAGTCAGGCCTTGCTTGACCAGAGCTTCCCTTTGAAGCATGAGGAGTTTCTCCTCTATATGGACTTTCCTCCTTTGACTGGACACTGGCAGGATAAAGTCCTTTTAAGTGAATCTCCAAGACTTCCCTGGTAAGGGATGACTGGTGACTTGCTGCCACAGGACATGCACAAAGCTGTGGATGCAGGACCCTAAGACCCAAGTCAACCTCAGAGGGTAGGGGCCAAAATATTGTCCCCTCAAATCGCTCTTGCCAAATCAGTTTGAAGCTTTAAGTGTTGTTGCTAAACCTCCAAGAAGATTGAATTAATTTGGTACTTTAATTACCATACAACTCCTAAGTAAAGCTTGAACATTGACTTAAGCACTGTTAATAAATTCTTAATTGCTGTGGCAAAAATATTCTGACCAATAATTAAAGTTCATGGTAGGAGCCTGGTAGTAGCTGCAGCACAGGCTAGGAAAGGATGCTATTTACTGGCTTGTGTGTTTGGCTCATGTTCAGCCTATTGTATACAATATAGAAATATCTGGCCAAGAATGGCATTGCCCACAAAGGGCACAGGCCAGTCCAATGAAGGAAATTATTGAGGTTTCTCAGCTCAGGTGTATCAAGTTGACATTAAACCTATGCAGTAAGTCTTCTACAATTTGTTCTTTAAGGTCTGTGAAGGTCGTTTAGGTACTCAAAGAACAATGATTTAAACCATGCAAGGCAAAAGTTTCTAACAACATAGCCCATGAAAATAACCCAAGCTAATAAAGAGGTTAAAACCAGTACCTTCTCAAATGAAGGCCATGCCACTTGTCCCCAGATTTTGAATTATAGCTTTGAGAAGGAGAAGGAAGGGGGGCATTGTCACATACCAGCAGCAGGCAGGTAATACTTAGGGCTCACCCAAATTGGTTACATTCGAACTGTCCATGTGGTCACCGGAAGTAAAGCCTAATTTCTCTAAAAAATATTAAAAGTAACATGTGCAAAGTATAACAGATATATAAAACAATTTTAGTATGTATGGGTAACTCTATATATGTCTGTTTCACTTGAGGCTGTAAGTAGGTATATAGTACCTGGTAGGTGGAACACAATTTCTTGTATATGCCATAATTACATTATAGAATTCTTAAAAGTGAACAGTACTTCATGTATACACTCATAAATAAGGTTCTAATAAATAAATTTGGCGATGACACTTTGTAAAGGTTGTGCTAAGCAGAGGCACATGCATTGTAATCATACAGACAGATCTTAATATGCTGTTTAACAATGTCATACACATACACACATTTATCCACACATTCCTTTAAGAGATTTTTATCCTAGTGGTTGTATTGAACCATCATATGCATTGGAAAAAACACCTTTAGAAATATTATTTAAAATATGCAGCTCTGATTAATTGTGCTGCCAAGGCTGAGATGACGTCTTGCACCTTTGGTTCTAAAACTATGATCTTATTGAAATACTTTAACAAGTGATGGAAAACAGAATTATATATAATTATTAAAGAACTGACAATATCAGAGGTACTTAGGCTGTTTCATTGGAAGGAAGGGATTGCAGGGGAAGCAATGTGCCACTGTCCAAGGACCAGAGTATGAATGAATCCAGAGATTTTCAAAATGGTCTCTGGTCAGAAGGATGGTGGCATAGCACAGGAGAAAAAAAGAAAAATATGTTAGTGAACCCATAAGGGTCAAAATATCAGGTCTTCAGATGTCTGGAAAGAAGAAAAAACTGGAAAAGAAAATTTTTAGCTGTAATATCTATGGAAAATAATTTGGACAGATAAGTAATAACACCTTCAGATAAACAGTGTAGAAACCTAGCAACCCAGGTGTATTAGTCACTTTTCTGTTGCTGTGATAAAACACCATGACAAAAGGAACTTATAAAAGGAAGAGTTTATTTGAGCTTATGATTGACAGTTCCAGGGAATTAAAGTCCATTGTGGTGGGAGGCATAGCAGCTGGAGCTGGAGCAGCAAGCCGAGGGTCACATATCACAATGAGCACAGGAAGCAGAGAGAGCAACTGGAGACAGAAAAGTTTGTTAAACTCACTAAGCCTGCCCCCAATAACGTACTTCCTCTAGCATGGCCACACCTTCTAAGACCTCCAAGAACAGTGCCACCAACTGGAGACAAATGTCTAAATACTTAAAACCTATGGGGGACACTCATTCAAACCACCACATTCCACTGCCTGGCCCCCATAGGCTCATGACCATATAAAATGCAAAATGCATTTAGTCCAACCTTAAAAGTCACCATAGTCTACCAGTTTCAATGCGATTCAAAAGTCTACAGTCCAAAGTCTCTTCTGAGACTCAGGCCAATCTCCTAAACTGTATGCTCCTGTAAAATCAAAAGACAAATTACATACTCCCAATGTACAGTGGAACCAAATACACATTCCCATTCCAAAAGGGAGGAATAGAGGCATAGTGAGGAAATACTGGACCAAAACAAGACCAAAAACCAGCAGAGCAAAAACCAAGTCCAGTAGCTTCACGTGCGACTTCTGGGACTTGACTTCCAAAGGGCTTAGATGGCTCAGCTCTTCCAGCTTTGCTTACAACATACATCTCTTTCTTAGGCTGGTACCACTCCCTGTATGCAGCTCTCCTTGGCAAATATCTCACAGGTCTGGCATCTTGAATGTCTTCTTGGGGTCTCTGCTGCCAACCAGGCTTCACATTCACAGCTTCACTCAATGGCCTATCAGGGCCTTCTTTATTCAGGGACACCCCTGCTGCACTCTGCTTGGCTTCTGTGGCTCTCTGAAACTGTGGAGGAAGAACTGATGACCCCTTCACTCTTGCAAACTTCATGCCTCTAAAGCCAGCACCACGTGAATGAAATTGCTGAATCTCGCTGCAAGTTCAGGATGGAATGTCTCCTAGTTTAACCACATTTGCAATTTTTCTCTGCCCTGAACTTGTTGGAGGATTAGCTGGGTGTGGTCTTGCCCTGAAGGTGTTGATTGTGTTGTTTACTTGTAAATCTCGAGGCCTCTCCTTAATCACTTTAATCTCACCTTTCCCACTGTTTACTTGTAAATATCTAGGCCTCTCCTTAATCACTTTAGTCTCCTTATGAAAGGGAGCCACTCCTTCACATGCCTTGGCCACACCTTTAATCTTCCTAGTGGGGTTTTCAGATCTAAACTGTACATTCTGCATTTCTTTCTGCCCCATCTGCTCTTCTTCACTATAGATCTGTACAATATTCACCATTAATAGCCATGCCACCATTTCTACATTAGGCTGTCTTGAAATATCCTCCGCCAAAGACATTAGTCCATTGCTTTTCAACTTAGCATTAGGCAAGCATTTGGGCTGTGGGCAAACTGCTGCCAGACTCTTTATCAAAATATCCCTGTTGCTGCCTAAGACTTTATTTTCCTCTAGAACTACATTTTTTGCAGCCATGCTTTCTTCCAGGCTTCTACTAGAATGGCCTGTTAAGCTCTGCATACAGTAGTCAACAGCTTTTGTAGCCCAAAGTTACAAAGACTTCCACATTTCTCCAAACATCCAAATGGTCAAGTTCTTCACAGCCAACACCCCACTCCTGGTACCAAATAACTGTATTAGTCACTTTTCTGTTGCTGTGATAAAACACCATGACCAAAGGAACTTATAAAAGGAAGAGTTTATTTGAGCTTACTATTGACAGTTCCAGGGAACTAGAGTCCATTGTGGTGGGAGGCATGGTGGCTAGAGCTGGAGCAGCAAGTAGAGGGTCACATCTCACAATGAGCACAGGAAGCAGAGAGAGTGACTGGAGACTTCAAGGCTTGTTAAACTCACTAAGCCTGCCCCCAATAACATACTTCCTCTAGCATGGCCACATCTTCTAAGACCTCCAAGAACAGTGCCACCAACTGGAGACAAATGTCTGAATACTTAAAGCCTATGGGGGACACTCATTCAAACCACCACACCGGGTTCAAATCAGGCCTTTGAAAAAAAATTTAAGAAGCCTGCCAAAAGTAAACTTAATTTAATTTTTTGTTTGTGCGCACCATAGAATAAAACAAGTTTGAAGTGGCCACTTTGTTTTGACAAAAAACACAGAACATGGACACATGACAGTTACAAAGACACATTGAAGAACAGTTGTAACACACAGACAGGTTTGGACAGACACATGACCTAACTGTATCCATTAACTCTGGAGTGTGGGACTCAGGCACAGGGGCTTGTATCTTGAAACAGACAAAAAGTGGATTTCTGAAATAAAATGGGGTTTATAAAGAAAAAAACAATGAAATGGAAAATGCCAAAATCTGAAATAATCCCTTAAAATTAGGTAAAAGTCTTATAAACAAAATATAAAAAACCAAAACACTTGTTTGTTAAAAATCCAAACGATGTAAAAATCTCAAACAAAAGCCTGTAAGAATTAACTATCCATACAAAAGTAAAAAATGAAAATTGTATTTTGAAATAGATGAAAAACCAATAAAATCAAAACTTGGTTACTCTGTATAAAAATGCAATTCCAATTGACTTTATATAATCCAATATAAAACCCAAAATTGTGAAAGGATCAGAATATGCCATTAAATAAATTGCAAGAGAATTAGAATATAGAAAGATAGGATTATTTATTACAAGGTCTGATACGAATTTAGGCTTTTTGCCATGCAGGCGTAATAGAGGGTGTGGTTTAGCACCACCATGAAACAGGGGCATGCGCAGACAAAGCCTCAAGATGGCGGCTGAGGAATGGGCGTGGATTAGCACAGTTGCCATAGAAACAGTCTGCAGCATGTCTGTTTGAATGTGGGGCACAAAAATCCGCATGGCAGGGCAGCTGTGTGGCGGACTGGGGAGAGGAGAGAGCTGTAGGAAGGAAGTAAAGTTTTTTAGCCTCAGAAGAAAGGGGAACGGCGTGGAGGATGAGTCCTCTAATGGGAGGCTAAAAATGAAGTTAGAGAGGAAGGAGGTAAAGTCTAGCCTCAAAGCATGCTGACGACTAGGGTGTGTCCACCCTAGTGTTGGGGTGCTGGTCAGAGACCCCAGATCCTGAAAATTGCATCACAGGGAAGGCCAAAATTTGGGTCCGGATTCTGTCCCCAGCATCCTGGCTGACAGCAGTCTGGACAGAAAATGGGGGAGGGGGGGCTGATTGTGCCAGCACTCAGATGTCCAAAACGGGGAAGTGGAACATGAGGCTAAAATAAAGGAAGAATCAGAGGGAAGACAAAGTCAGAGAGAAGGAGGGAGAGGGAGGAGGGAAGCAGGAGAGAGTAGGAGAGCAGAGAGCTGTACCGCCTGTGCACTGGAACACAGTTCAAGCCTGTGGATTCAAAACAATGAAGGGCTAATGCTGAGAGAAGCAGAGGGAGGAGGGAGAAAGTACAAGGGGCAGAAGTGGAGAGAGAGAAAGAGAGAGAGAGAGAGAGAGAGAGAGAGAGAGAGAGAGAAGAGTGGGGGAGAGCAGAGTGGTACCTCATCATGAAATGTGGCAGCTGGTTGTCCTGAGAAATACACTGCAGCAAGTCCGTCCCAGGGGTTCCATAAAAAAAAGTTAGGCGGTCCTTTTCAGGGTGAGAACTGGCGAGCGCTCTGCCAGATCAAAACCTGAGCGAGTGAGCACTCTGAAAAATCATCAAGCCCCGACCGAGTCCTCATGGCACCAATAATATTAAGTATAAAAAAAGCACGAGACCAGGTCACTCTAGGAGCATGCTTTACTACCATGTGGGACTGCCAGCATGAGGCGCCTGCAGACATGTGGTGGGACCAGACAACATGGGGGGGGGCAGAGAGAGAGAGGGACACAGAGAGAGAGAGTTACAGAGAGAGTTATGGCGGCTGGGGTCCACCCTTTATACCCATGGGGTGGGGCCTCAGGTATGGGAAGGGGTCAGAGGATTGGCAACTTCTGGAGGAAGTGGGCACCTGTGTGCCCCTTAGGATTCTGGGAAGCCTGGACCTAACAGAGACTAAAGGGACTTCACCAGTGAATGCACTGTCCTGAATTGGCACCTCAAAAAAGTGGAAGATGCTGGGGTTCTCATGCCATTTTCTAGAACAAATGAATTATTTTTCAGAAAAGATGTGCCTTTTGTAAAATTCTTTTTTTATAAAATAAGTTTTGAATACTCATTTAAATCCTATTTCTTGTGACCTTACGTAAGCTCTGTGCTGTTAAATCTAAAGTGTGTGAGTTCTTATGGCTGAGGAGTAGTTTAGTGACATTTTAATGTCATTCCCCTCTTTAGCCTATTTGCGGCATATTACATGCAGACCCAATTTTAGGAGTTTTTTCTTTTTTTTTTAAAGATACGCTAGTAAGGGATTTTGCCAAGACTTTTCTTTTTGAGCCAACTGCATTTTATGAGCACTTTTGTTTTGGTCTTGAATGACCCATTGCACTGAAAGTCAGACAACAGCTTCTGTCATGCCATGATGCCTTGGCTGCTATGTTAATTGCTTATTCTTTTTACCTAAATGCTTTATTAGAACATACCCAGACGAAATGAGGCCAATAGTTACAGATGGTGTGCTCACATGCTTGTAAGTTGTGATAGCTTCCCTAAAGAGTTGTAATTCCCTTAGTCAACTTCCTCTTTGGGGAGTTGTAAAGTGTAGAAACTTTTGAGGGAGGGGCCCAGCTGCAGCAAGGGGTTAGGAATGTTCTTCCTCAGAAAAGCCACCTTGCCTGGCAGTATGTCACAAATGGCCCTTTTCTGTCATGACTCAGGCCCCGCCTACTTGTCAGTTACAGCCTTTGGGAAGAGAGTTAGGGAGCCACATGCTCTCTCTTTGGTGGTGCTTCTTGCATGGGGAATACCAGCTGCAACTGGATCAGGTATGCTGACATTGTCTAGAGGGTGAGGAAAAACAAAAGTATAAGTAAGGTTCAGGCTATGGGACAAGCCAATGTAGAGTTGGGGCTCCGAATTTAGAGAGAGCTAGACATTTGTTGTTGGAATTATAAGTGGAGAGATGAGATGATTTTGATAACTGCATCAACCAGGGTCAGGGGCTTTGAAAATATCCTTGTTTGGGGAAAATACACTGATGAGATAAATAGGCTTTAACAGAAAAAGTGAATGATCATGAACAGATTGTGAAGGTTCAGGGTCTCCATCTTGTTTCTTTTGCTAAACCTTTGAGTTGAATTCAGTGTAGTCTCACCTCCAGGCAGTTGCAACTGTCTCTTAAGCTCTTATGTCCATCTTGCCTTGCGAACCTTGGATTTCATACCATTGAAAAAACAAGTCACATGATATCACTCTCTCCAAACCTGCCAAAGACTTCTATCTCCATAGGAGTGAGCTGAATAGGCCTGCGATGGCAAGTCTGGGAGGCAGAGGTCCGATCCTGGCCCCTCTGTTCCCTTGTCTTGCTGTACTCTTCTTCCCACTGACTCCTTTCAGGTTCCCCTGACTTCCCTGCTGTTTCTCGAATATGCTGTGTACACTCCTTCTTAGAGCCTTCCCACCTACATTTCCCCCTGATTAGAATGTTCTTCCTCCAGATGTCCACATGACTCACTTCCTTATGTCCTCCTGTTTCTGTCCAAATGGCACTTTAGAAGAGAGGCATTTATGGCCCTGCTGTCTAAAACAGCACATATTTACACATGCCCTGTCACTTTCCTTCCACTGACCCTGCCTTTGTCCTTCCAGCTCTTACCTGCCCTGTTCTATAAAGTTGACTCATATGAAACTATCTGTTGGTGGATCAGGAATAACTTCCTATTGGCTATTTCATAGGGTTCAATATAAATTATATTTATTAATTTGTTTATTATTTTTATTCCTTCCTGTACTAGAGTCTGAGGCATTTGTTTTGATTTTAGCCACATATCTGCTACATAAAACACAGCAGGCATTTAGAAAAGTTGCACTGGATGAATGTAAATGAATAGGAAAGCTGGTGGAGTTTGTTGATAGTAAACAGAGAAAAATTTAAATGAGAAGTAATTTGTGTGTGTGTGTGTGTGTGTGTGTGTGTGTGTGTGTGTGATTTAGAAGAGTTTCTAAAAAAAAGGACTTCTGAGAGAATCTGAAAAATTTTGAAGGATTTATTTGGAGTGGTGTGAAATGTAAAGTTCCTAATTTGAGCTCTGGGTTATCTATGGATTTTACTTATAGTTTTTCCCATGTGCTTTTCTGAAATTGAGACCAAGAGAGGTAATATAAATCTTTGATAAAACAATTCTGAATTGAGAAGTTTCTCAATTGTTCATTTATAGGTATTAAGGTCACCAATCATGACATAAGTTGCTTTTTATTAGGAAAAAAAGAATTTCTTACTTCCGGTTCTAGAAACGCCACTGTTAAGCTAAATACCACCCATACTACATTTAGAGATATTAGACAGAGTGATCAAACTATGCCATGAGTATACATTTCTAAAAGGAAATACAGATATGTCAGAAAGAAAGAATAGAAAACTACAGGGAACTGTTTTGAACTGATACTGTAGCTACCCTTAGAAGGATTTTATTAGTCATGCCAACCGAACGGTTGTTTTTAACAACTATGCAGAGATAATGGAACACTGAGCCTGTGGATTAGTAAGTAGACCTTCTGCATGAGCTGTGAACTTTGAGGAAAAGGCACTAGGGTAAAAACGATCCATCAACACAGAAGAGACAAGGAAGTTGTATTTTAGAAAATGGAATGTTTTCCAAAGAATACTGCTGTCGATTAGTACTTCCTGTGGCTTTAAGATTTTAATTTGGGGCTGGAGAGATGGCCTAGTGGTTAAGAGCACGGACTGCTGTTACAGAGGACCCGGGTTTGATCCCCAGCACCCACATGGCGGCCAAGAACCGTCCAAAACTCCAATTCCAGGAGAACTCCAGTTCCAGGGGAATCCAACACCCTCTTCTGACCTCTGCGGCATTGCACGACACGGGTGCACAGACCTGCATGCAGACAGTACATTCATACACATACAGAAATAAATAAAATTTAAATAAAAAAAGATTTTAATTTGTACTTGTTTATTTAGTATGAGAATACTACAACTTGAAAAAGTAACCACACAGGGCCCATGTGGTGGTTTGAATGAGTGTCCCCCATAGGCTCTAGGTTTTCAGACATTTGTCTTCAGTTGGTGGCACTGTTTTTGGAGGTCTTGGGGGGTGTGGCCGTGCTGGAGGAAGTGTGTCACTGGGGGCAGGCTTAGTGAGCTTGGCAAGCCTCGTGGTCTCCAGTTGCTCTCTCTCTGCTTCCTGTGCTCATTGCGAGACGTGACCCTTGGTTTGCTGCTCCAGATACAGCCGCCATGCCTCCTAGCACAATGGACTCTAATTCCCTGGAACCGTCAATCTTAAGCTCAAATAAACTCTTCCTTATATAAGTTCCTTGGTCATGGTATTTTATCACAGCAACAGAAAAGTGACTAATACAGCCCAGGTTTGCAACATTCCTAAGACACTTGTCAGAATTTCTTGCAAGCATCATAGAAGGCAAATGCCATTAAACTGAACTTTGCAAGGATCCTACAGACAAAATATCTTGAAAGATAAACTTGAAATCCCAAATCATAAAATGTGTGAAAACTGTCCATGAAATGAGCATAGCAAAGAGGTCAGAACCTAACACCTTCAAATATAAAGATTAAAAAAGGAATTTTGAAAATGAAACACAAAAAGTGACTTATAAGACACAGTAAAGCATGACAAAATTGAGTTAGAATCCTGTAAGTGAAACAGCACAGCAATTGAAATAAAATTCTACATAGGCTAAAATTAAATTAGACAGGGATGAAGAGCAAGGAGTGACTATGGTACAAATTAAGGAAATTAAGCAGAGAACTGACAATATGAACGAGGAGTAGGGAAACACGAGAGAGAAAGAATATTAAGCAAGTCTTTAATAGGTGTTCTAGAAGGTAATATCTGAGTATAATATAATAAAATAAGCAATTTATACCCCACTTAATAAACACAGTTGTAAGCAATTCATGGGTCAAACAAGAGACAGTGAAAATTAGAAAATATGTTAAGCAGAATGTTAATATTAGTCTACGTATTATGTGAAAAATTTAGGGGATGCAACAAATATCACAGAAAGTTACAAGCTTGAATGTGTATACCTGAAATGAAAAAGAAAGGGATAAAAATGAATAAGCTCAACATCTAATTCAAGAATTTAGAAAGCACACAAAAAATGAGAAAATATGATAAAGCCAGGATGTATATATTAATAAAGTAGAAAAGAAAAACCAAATCTTGTTCTTTAAAAGATTGATAAATAGGGTGACTGATGATAGATTTGAATAAGAACAAAAGCCAGTGATAACATATTAGAAATAAATTTTGCAGTCTGCTTTAAGAGAATAGGGACTCCTAAATGTTTATATTTAACTGGTTATTACCTGGAAAGGAAGAAATAGAGGTAGGTGGAAATAGGAGAACACAAATAGACATTAACTGCAAATTGGAGGCTTTATAAGAGAATGTAATAGTTTTTAATATTAAAAACACTATTTCTAATGAAGTCATGTGAAAAGCTTAGAAAAAATAGTGGATATAAGACTTTGTATAGTCCAATAAAGAATGTGGAGTGAGGTGGGGAAGGAGAGAGGTGGGATCAGGGAGAGGAGAATACTTTGAGGCTTCACTCTGTCTTCATGCTTCATTTTTCCCTCCAATATTTTCTTGCTCATAATTTGAGATGATTAGGAAGTTGCAAAAGTAGTACAGAGAAGACCTGGGTACCTTCCTCAGGTTCCTCTAATGATTCCACCTGACATGACTAGAGTGCACTATCAAGTCACAAACCAGACATTGGTCCTCTGTGTATGTAGTTCTGTTATTTTTATCATGTGTAGAGTAATGTAATCACCTGTTAGTCAAGATTCATAACAACTACCCCAGTACACAGATCTCTTGATGCTGTATTTTATACTCAGTCTTCATAGATATTTTATGTATGCATCTGTGAATCATGGTTTTTGCTGAATAGTATTCCATGGTAAAGATATAGTAGCTTTTGAATCAGTACCCATTGAGGGATATTTTGATATTTGACTATTATACATAAAGCTTCCTATGGATAATTATAGAAACATCTTTGTTGAGACAAATAAATCTATTCCCTAGAATAAATGCACTAAAATTAATCCTAGGTCATATGGGAAATACATGCTTAGGGCGTTTTCTCCTTTCCTTTGTTGTTTTCTTTTATTATATATATATATACTATATATATATATATATATCTATCTATATATACAGTATTATGTTCCAAATCAAATCTTGACCCGTGTCCCCCATTCTACCCCCACCCACAGAGCTCATGCATTGCCAAACATGTTTTTCATCTTTACTCAGTCTTTCTCAAATTCTCGATAGATCCAAACATGTTTTTCATCTTTTACTCAGTCTTTCTCAAAATTCTTGATATAGAAGTTGACTGTTTCGAACAGAAGTTTACCATTTCAGTAAGTTCTTTGACACAGTCTTTTCTGTTGTTGTTGTTGTTGTTGTTGTTGTTCTTGTTCTTTCCAATATGCACCATTCCCAACTACTTGGACAAAAGCTCAAGGAGCCCTGCACAAGAAATACTACTAGGTAATTGGTGCTAGCATCCACAGATGAGGGGTACCATTCATTGTTTGTTTTTCTGGGACTGTGTTACTTCACTTAACATAATATCTTCTAGTTCCATCCATTTATCTGCAAAGTTCATGATGTCATCTTTCTTTACTGCTGCATAGAACTCCATTGTGTAGATGTACCACATTTTCTCTATCCACTGTCATTTGAGGGGTACTTGGGTTGGTTCCAGCTTTTGGCTTCTCCTTTCCTTTGGTGATATTGATTATGTGTTCTTAATCTTTTAGTTATGTGTTAAGCAGACAAAGGAACTTTCCATTTATTTATGTAGTTTTGATTCTAAACCTCTACTCTAGAGCGGTGTTTATGTTTCCTGCCTTCATCTTGCCAGAAGAACAAGATGAGGAGGCACAGGGCTAAAAATTCAGCTAGGAAAAATCTATTTCCTAATCCCTCTACTTATTTTGGAAGGGAGGAAGTTTTTCTCACCAAAAATTTGCTTTTGTTAAGTAATAAAGGATTTAAAATTTCACCCGTCATGTGCTAATAATGTCTTAATTTCCTTAAGAAAGTCAAAGTGGCACTCTTTTTTACAGAGTATTTTTAAATTTAGAATTGTAGAACCAGATGATTCCTGGAAAAATATGGTGGTTTTGTCCAAGGATGTTGCAGGTGAGGAGGATGTGTGTGAGTGGACCAGCTGCACCAGTATCGCCCACAGGACGATTAGAAGCACAGAATCTTAGACTGAATCCCAGATTAAAGAAGAAGAATATGCATTGAAAAAGACCTCACACTAAATGTAATGAGGCATTTTGCAAAAGAGAAAGGACACTGGAGGAAAATTTGGAGAAATTCTTACAACTCTGTAGTTGAGTTAACATTTTAGCTATATTACATATGTGGTTTTGGCTGCGTGTCATGGTTGTATAAGGTGTTACTACTGGAAGTTATACGAAGAGTATTTGGTAATCTACTGTCTTTTTTTCAACCTTTCTGATAAAATAAATTATAATAGAATATAGGGATTTTTTGAAAAATTAATTCCAGGGGATTGTATTATTCATTTATTCATTAACTTTTGAGAAACACTAATAGGGTAGCCCCAAAAGTATAGTTTCCAGAGATTTCTAAATTTAGCTTACTGGATGTAGAAATTATATTCTAAAATCTGGAAACATTTCCTGGTGATGCTCATGCATAAATCTGTAAGAATCCTAGTTTAGCATTTTCTTTTAAAAAGCTGCCATTCCTTGGGCATTGTAATAGAATTTGTCTGGCTTTGGTTCATGAATACCAGTCTATGTTCTGCTGTAAGGCTGTTATAAAATTTTTACTAGTCTATGGCACAATTAGAAAAAAAAATTCTGTGTCAGCTTAAAACGTGGCCATGGGCAGAACTCTAGGGACCAGTGAGATACCACTACCTGGTGAAAATTAACTAAAAATCCATCCTTTGAGGTGTGTAGAAATTGTCCCAAGGGTATATAATAAGTGAAGAACTATTTTTCAAGAATATCTATTAAATCCAAGTGAGAGTGTATGGTATGTAAACCACCACCCACTATCCCTCTATGCCTTGTTAGCCCAGCATAGCAGAAGCTGCGTTCTAGATAGTTGTAGTCAAAGCACAGGGGTCTCCATCTCTTCCAACCTTCCAGTCCACTGTTAGGTTTCTCTCCAGAAGAGGTGGGTCACAGAAATTTCTGATTGTTCATTCTTCTGGCATTATATCAAGCCTAAAATCCTGTCCTTAAAAACTGGAAGAAGTATTTAAGTAATTTAATTAGTTTGGACTGTGGGGTAATTTACAACCTGAGGTATTATGGAAAAACACAGAGCGGTCAGCTAAAAATGTGTGAAGCAAAGAGGAGGGTGAGACACCAACAAAGGCAGGCAGATAAACAGAGGCCAAAACGGTGGCCAGGAAGAGAACCTACCTGGGGGACAACTGTTGCCTCCTGATGATCATGGACATGCTGAAGAGCACCTGGGAGACCACTGTTGCCTCCTGATGATCATGGAGATGCTGAAGGTCTGACCTGAGGATGACATCAGCGGGGAAAATAGACTTCAGTGAAAAGGTCCAATGTGCTGAATGGCTGAGAAAATGAATATTAAGAAAGCCTAGGATGCAGTAACCAGAATCCAGAGTAGCTAAACAGAATTTTACTTTTGGCAGCAAAGGTTTCTATAAAAGTTATGAGTGGTACAAAGAAACAGAAAAGTCTAACCTCTATGTAGGAAAAAAATAGTGGAGAGATGGCATTTGAGAGGATCCAGATGTCAGAGGTAGAAGACAGAAATAACAAAACATCTACTATAAATATGTTCAAAGACTTGAGAGAAGCTATACTTTCAAAGTAAAGATAGGTTTGGTGACAATATTTCATCAAATAAAGAATATCACTATAAGGATAGAAATTATAAAAATGAAGTAATCAGAAATTCTAAGCTGGGCGTGGTGGAGCATGCCTTTAATCCTAGCACTTGGAGGCAGAGGCAGGCAGATCTTTGTGAGTTCAAGGCCAGCCTGGTCTACAGAGTAAGTTCCAGGACAGCTGAGGCTACAAGGAGACCCTGTCTCAAAAAGACCAAAAAAAAAGAGAAACAATCAGAAATTCTATAGTTGAAAATTAAAAAAAAAACCATCTACAGAGAAGGTTCAGCTGGAGACTTGTCCTGTCTCTAGAATCACTGATGGAAAGTTGGTAGAGATTATGCAGTACAAGAAACAAGAGAAAAAATAATTAAGAAAGTAGAGTCAGAACCCCAGAGAAGTGTGGGATACCAGTAAGTGCAGCAACCTATGCACAGAGTACCATAAAATAGAAGAGAGAATATATCATGTATTTAAAGACATAATGTATGAAAATTTTCGAAGATTGGTGAAAAAATACATCAATTTATCTAATAAACTTGTGAACTTCTCATAAATGAACTTGTGAGTCCATAACAAGGAAGAACATAGTAAAAGCAGTGAAGTACAAGGATAAAAAGCAAATCTTGTAGAGTTGGAGATATTGTTCAGTGGTTAAGAGCACTAGCTGTTCTTGCAGAAGACCCAGGTTCAAATCCCAGCACCTACATGGTGGCTAACAAGTGTCTATAATTCTAGTTCTGGGGATCCTACCCCCAATTCTGTTCTCCAGAGACACTATATGATACCGGTGCACTTATGCACATGCAGTTATAACACTCATAAAAATTAAATAATAAATATTTTTTTAAAAAGCAAATCTTGTAAGCACTGTGAAAAAAAGACATATATAAGATAACCTCAATAGGTGACTACTATGGGAAACAATGGAGGCCAGAAGGCAAGGGAGAAGTATTGATATAATGCAGGCAAAATGGCCAGCCAAGGTTCTTATAACCAACCAAATTATATTTTACAATTAAGATGATTAAAAAAAGACATCTGTGAGTAAACCAAAAATTGAGAGAGTATATCACTAACAGAACTGCTTTACAAGAAATATTCATGAACATTCTTTGGGTGAAATGAACAGTTATTTGCTAACAAAGTAGTTAACTTGTATGAAACTTAAATTTTTCTAGAAATAGTTAGGTATGGTGGCTCATGCCTTTAATCCCAATATTCAGAAGGCAGAGAAAGGTGGATCTCTATCAGATCAAGGCTGGCTGGTTTACATAGTGATGACTCAAAACAAGAACAAACAACAACAACAACAACAACAACAACAATAACAAGATGCCAAGAAATCCCCAATAACCGCCCCCCAAAAAAACTCAAAAAAGTTCTAGAAATGCGAAAAGTTCCAAAATGGGCTCTGATAGAAAAAGAAACTCTGATTTGACTCAAAGCAGGTAGAGATTCAATTAGTGTTTGAATTATGCTCAAGAAAGATCATTCCAATGCCCTATGGCTTCATTTAAAAAAGAATTAATACCAATTCTTCACAAATTCTTTCCATAAGAAAGAACTTGAACCATCATTAGTTGCTTTTGGAATATAGAAGTTTAACCTCTGATAAATAATTTGGTAGTTTCTGAAAATGTTAAGCATGGAGTTACCATATGGTCTAGTATTTTTATACTATCTATGGCATATATATATATATATATATATATATATATATATATATGTAGATCCAACAGAAATCATAGCATATGTCTAAGAAAAATCTCACATAAATATTAGTAGTAGCCTTGTTCATGAGAACTAAAATATGGAAGCAAACCCAGAGACCATGAACCAATGAATAATAAAAGAATGAAATTCTGATCCATGCCGTAATAATGAACCTTGAAAATGCTGTGCTTAGTGAAATAAATTAGTCACAAACGGTGTCATATTATGTAGTTTCAGTAATAGATCTCCAGAATGGACAAATATATCAGAAATTTGATTAGCAGATGATTAGGGCTATGAGATTAGGGCAAACAGAGTATAACTGTTAATGATTTTAAGGCTGAAATTTTATAAAATTCTTTGTAGTAATGGTTGCATGACTGGCTCCAAGTAAAACAAAAGTTGCTGTGTTACACTCTTCCACTGTTTTGTGACTTATATCTCAAGAACATTTTCTTTTTTATGTTTTTTGATTTATTTATTTTTATTTTGTGTGTTTTAACTGTTTTTTAATCTTTAAAAAATTTATTATTTTTTATGTGTATGAGTGTGCTGTCTGCATGTAGGTTGGTGCACCCCTGTCATGCAATGCTGCAGAGGTCAGAAGAGGGCATCGGATTCCCCTGGAACTGGAGTTAAAGATAGTTCTTAGCCACCATGTAGGTGCTGAGAATCAAACCTGGGTCTTCTGCAAGAGCAGTCGGTGCTCTCAACCACTGATCCATCTCTCCAGCCCAAGAACACTTTCTAGACAGTAATGTGAATATGTGTGGACCAGGAGGTATGGTATGTGGCAGTCACATAAAGGAGTGGTTAAGGCCATCAACATGAGCCAGACAACGTAGAACCAACCATGCTGTAATAGCTGTATGACCCTGAGACTTCATTAGTGTCTGTGTCTCAGTGTCTATAGCTGTAAACATTATAATTGTGTATCTATGTCATAGGGTTGTTATCAATTTTAAACATGTCAATATGGGGAAAATTATACCTGGCACAATGTAAACACTGTAAAAAGATTTGATAAGTAAAGATGGCACAGAAGACTACAATATTTGTTTTTTTGAAAATTACCTATTATATTTAGAGTTTGACCTTTTTATTCCATGTTGTTAAAATTTCCCTTTGTTACAAATGGAATGTCTTTAACTTGCAAAAGGAGAAGTTGACACTCTTGGATTAATCTATAAATTTTTCTCTTTTTTTCTATTTTTCGTTTTTATTGTTATTAAACTATTTCCATACATCATACATCATTTCTCAATTGAATTTAGAGAAACTTGCCTTTCCATGCCCCCCACCCACCTGCATTCTGCCATAAATGTATCTTTTTCTGAGTCTTTCCATAGGTTCCCCCCCCCCTTTTTTTTCAAAGCAGAGGCTTATTGTTTTTGGGAGAACTTCACTATTTCAGTCTTTTCCCCCCATTCTTTTGTTGTTGTTCTCTCCAACTTGTATTGCTTCTATATATACATGTGTGTGTATGTATGTACGTATAGATTTATGCATAAATCTATACATATATAGATATATCACCTGAGTTGGAGGATTTTCTTTCTTTTTTTTTCTTTTTGCTAAAAGATGTCATGTTTCCCCAAGAAGTGCTTGAAGGTTCCTCCTTGGCAAGACCAAACAACCATCAATCCTGCCCCTGTGCTCCACACTGGGGTCCCTCCCCACCATGGTCACCCAAATGACATCAGCAAGCATGCATCCTGTCTTGATCTTCCTGCACTGGCCTCTATGACACAGCCTGAGTACTCTAACAATGACAGCCTACACTCTGAAGAGGCTGAAATCCTAGTAGCTGCTCAGTCCACAAGCTGGAAATCTCAGTAGTCCCCATCTGGCATTGAAGGTTTGGAGGATTCTTGGAGAGACATCAGTCTTCAATCCATATTGGAGGGTTAAAAAGTTATGTCTCATGTCTTCAAAGAATGGCAAAAGCAGTAGCAGCCCCAGAGTAGAGGTACTTGCCAGTAAGAATTGAAGATAGGTGAAACAACAGTGCTCTTTCTCTATTAGCACCAAATACCTAGTTGTAAGGCAAACTGAACAACATTAATGTTATATTCCTTGTGATATGAAAACAACTGTACTCTTATAATGTGAATCCCTAGAAAGGTCCTAGAACTAACCTACATTTATTTTCAGACCATGGATTTTTGGTATATGATGGTGGGCATGTATACATATTTTAGAGTAACATAAAGTTAAAATGGAAAATGTGAATCAAGAAATATGATATGGAAATAACACACAGTTTGTTTTCAGAAGATACAATTTTAGTATAGGTGTGATGTATCAGGCTGGTGTAACTTAGCCTTTCTGGGTGCTTAATGATGATACTTAATACCCATACCAATTTGGTCATGGGACCTAAGGGATAACTTTGTTCCTTGCCCTCAGAGGTCAATTAAGTCTCAGGGGACTATGCATGGTGGCATCTCTTGAAATATCCTTCAAATGTGAGTCACCAGTCTTCCTGTGTAGGGAGGTCGTGGCGATCCACTAATGGGACTTCAGCCAGTGTCCCGTCTATAAAGAGAAAAGTATGCTCATGCTTCAAAAAAGAAGCCTGTTCTAGCAAGACCCAATTTTGTCCTCAAGTGGATGGAACTGGTAAATGAAAAGCTGAAAGGAGCCAGGGGCTCCCCCCCCCCAAAAAAAAACCCTGAGGACCAGATCCTCAGTTGACCTTGAGAAAACAAAAACCTTGGCTAATCTGAGCTGTGTGACCTTAAGCATACAAAAGGAAAGTATAACCAGAAATAAATGATCAGTAAAGTCTGAGAAATTGTACTTCAGATATAAAATTTGAGATCTTAGTAAATAGACAAAAAGAAAATATTTCTTTTAGCTTTTTTGAAATCATACAATGGTTTAAGCAGGATTGATGGTTGTTTGGGATTGCCAAGGAGGAACATTTGAGCACTTCCTTAAGGAAAACATGACATCTTTTAGGGAAAAAAAAACCCTCCAATTCAAGTGATATGTGTATGTATGTATGTATGTATGTATGTTATGTAATATATATATATATATTATATATATATTATATATCTATTTACTGTAGCAATGCAAAGTTGGAGAGAACAACAACAAAAGAACTGAAAAAAAAAAAACCTCTGGGAAGGCTCAGAAAAAGATGCAGGACATGTATGGCAGAGCGCAGGGACTCGGGTGGGGTGGGGGGCATGGAAAGGGAAGTGACTAGATTCCATTGAGAAATGATGTATGACCCATGGAAAAAGTTTAATAACAATAAAAAAAGAAAAAAAAGGAAAAAAAAGAATTATTTAAAAGGAAGTATAGTGTCTCACTTGTTTTCACAGCACTTGGGAGGCTGAGGTGGGAAAATTGTTGTTAGTTGGAAGCCAGCCTGAAATACCTTGCAAAATGCTTGCCACATAACAGATGATGAATGTGTACTGGAATGGATGACAAGCATAATTATTAAATATGTGTACGTGTGTGTGTGTGTGTGTGTGTGTGTGTGTGTGTGTACGCAGCTCTAGCCTCTTTCTGTGGTTTTCTTTTAAGTTCATATGTTAATAGGAGCATTTGGTATGTTCAAGTTTTCATGTTTCCTCTAACTTTATCCTCACAATATTTCGTTTTGAAGTTTGTATATAGTTTCTCACTGTTCAGGTGAGCTTCAGTAAGGTTGTCTTCCATGTGCTAATGGACAATTGGATTCATTCACACACATTTCCTCCTGCCTGGTTTCTAATAGTTACCTTCCATTGGTAGAATGGTGGCTACTTCATTTGTATGCATTCAGTGTTTTGACTTTTAACTTTTCATTAACTCTTCATGTTTCTTCTCAGGCACAGAAAACCTCTGAAATAATTTTCTTTGATCCACCTCACCCAGACATTAAAGCACCAGGTACTTTTAATTGTCTGAAAGAAAACCTGAAAGTGCTTAGGTCCTTAGAGCAGGTTTCTTTCCATTTGCTTTTATAATCCATGGGAAGAGTGTAAGGATTCCTCTTCTGTTGCGAATGGTCCGAACCAACTCACTGCTATGAAAATGCTTGAAATAATTTTGCTTCTGGGCTTTACATTAAATAACCTGATGGGCTCAGTGCCTAAGTGCTTGAACAGCCAGGCTGTTTTACAGATTGGGAATGCATATGGATGGAGGTAGTGTGGAGAGTGGATCAGGGACCATCCTCCCTCTCTGGAATGTCTCATGATATGAACGGTTCATTTTTTTTTGCCATGCCTGGATTTTCAACACAAGAGAGAAAGGGCTAAATCTACAACGGTCTGTACCATCATGGACACTCAGGCAAAGCATCAGTTCCAAAAAATGATTGCTGAACCTCTCAGGGCTTCAGAAATTGACCAGAGACTTAAAGGATTTAACGTTGGAAGAAAGTAGGATTATTCCTTGGTTCAAAGGCTTAAAATAACCTTGCTTGTACCCTTGTTGGGAATCAAATTATTGTCTTATAAGAACAGAACTGCAGTGATAACCAGTGTAGTGCTCAATATTAGCTGCTATTTAAAGCATTTCCCACAGTATTTCATTGTAGCTAAGTGTCACTAAACTTCATATGACAGTTGTTTTAATTGAATTAGAACTGTTTTAACTGAATCAAGTTAAATTTGCATATCCTACTGAGTCATGTTGTGCATGAAGCACTGCAATCTGATAGTGAATCTTTTTGAAAAAAATTATTTTTTTAGGCTATTAGGTATAATTTTAATTTAAATTAATCAAATAACTCATGTATATAGCATCTAGTAATAAGGTCTTTTTTGTACTTTTATTGATGTTTTGTGTATTTCAGACATCATTTTCCAATTCAGTTCAGGCATATTCCCCTTTCCCTTCCCCCCCACCCCACCCCAGATCATGCATTCTATAACTGTCCTGCATCTTTCTCTCAGTCTTTTTTTTTTTTTTTTTTTTTTTTTTTTTTTGGTCTTTTCGAGACAAGGTCTCCCTGTAGCCACAGCTGTCCTGGAACTCGCTCTGTAGACCAGGCTGGCCTCGAACTCACAAAGATCTGCCTGCCTCTGCCTCCCAAGTGCTAGGATTAAAGGCATGCACCACCACGCCCAGCTTCACAGTCTTTTTTTTTATGCTTAGGAATTCACAAAAAATTACATTTATTGATCAATGGTGCTGTTGTGTTTGTAGGCAGTGGGGGATGTACCACAGCATGCATATGGAGGTCAGAGGACAACTGTAGGTGACAGTTCTCTCCTTCTGCCAAGTGGGACCCAGAGATCAAACTCATGTTGTCAGGCCTGATGGCAAGTTCCTTTAACTGCTGAGCAATCTAGCCAGTACAGTGCTTCTTTTTATAGATTAGAAAGTTAGGAATAGTTGGCTATAGATCCTTTCTGTGAAAAACCAGCCTTCAAGAGGTTTAATAAGAAAGATTAAAGGGAATTTATTAAACAGATTGACTGGAAGAATTCCCTGCCCCATAAGCTGTTTCAACTCATGTGGGGGGTTGTCTCCAACTGTGCTGTCTGACTAGCTTATTTGGAGTACATAATTGCTTAAACTATGTGTAATTGTCCCAAATATTAATATCACATTTCCACAGCTGAACTGTGATCTTGCTTTATTCTGCCCTTCATAAAGCTAAAGACATTAATAGATTTAATAGATAGTAAAATCATACATTCTCAAGACAGGTGACTTTGGGGTTAAATTGTGTGAAGTCAAGACAGGTCATGTACTAAAGACTAAGTATATGACGTTACCTTTATCTCATCAGAATAACTTTGCATGTGTAGTTCTCAAATAATTTTTGGTTCCTTTATCTCTTTGACATGTTTTAATGTATGTATTTTGTTGGAAATATTAGTCAGAAGTGTTCATAATTCAATTTAATTGAACATTTGAAATAATCAGAGAAGATATATCCAGATTAAGTGCCTGAAAGATATATTAAACTTAATAGATATAATCTTGTGACCAAATTAAGTAGACAATATTATATACTTAAGTTGAATGTTTTGCCTCTTGTTTCAAAAACCTCAGAGGACCTATAGCTTTTCTTTTTTCTAATTTAAAGTTTTAATTTAAAATTAAATTTAATTAAAATTTAATTGAAAATCTCAGGATAGAATCTCAGTGGACTAATATAGTTCACACGATCATCATTGAACTGGTCACTGTATTCAGGAGAGGGTCACAGTAAAGACAGTGGAAGGTGGAGAAATGTGGTTCTCCTAAGTAATCTCACAGTGTCATCATCACAAACAGGAGAATCAATGTGTTTCTTCTGCACACAGAAACACATACTATTAATTTCTTTCCACCTATATGAACTATCACTCATTATACATGTCTTTCCTGTCTGACCATTTTTTTCATAAAAAAATATCAATCTTTTAGCACACCCTAGGCCAGCACTGCATTCTTCATGTAATGGGCAGAGATAATCAGAGATCAGTGGAAGGAAAAATCTTTAATCCTTATCCATGCCAGAACCCAGAGTTTCACCAGACAAATTCCAGAGCCTAGTTCAAAGCCTGCCCCCTTTTGATGGATGCTGATCACCACTCCATTGCTTTCCAAGTTCCAGTTAATTATAGGCTTCCAAGTGATTTGTGGAAACTCCTCAGTGAAGGTATTGTAAGCTAATAGAAACTAGACCACCTACTTTTGCTATTATAGCCATTTAGCTAAACATTTTCTCTACTATTGACCTAAAGTTATTTTCTTTAGTCAGACATCATTGTAGTTAAATATATTTACTTCTATAATATTGAAAGAAAGCCAAACTACTCTCTTTCTGAAACTGTTATATCAAGTTTAAAGTAAAATCAATATTTCATATTGTTTTTCCCCCAAATAGGATTGTGGTTTGGTGGACAAAGTACATTTTCTGGTGGAAGAAGAGAGTTCTAGAATGATCTATCTGCGCAGGTTAAGGGTGGTTCTTAAGGAATGACCCTGCCTTATTTTTACCAATAATTATGTAATATTTAAGAACAGGAGCTGACTTTTATTTCAGAATCTGTATTCTAGTAATAGAATTACTTAATATTGACTTAAAAATCCACTATTCAGGCTGGAGAGATGACTCAGTGGTTAAGAGTACCGACTGCTCTTGCAGAGGACCCAGGTTCGATCCCCAGCACCCACATGGTGGCTAAGAACCGTTTTCAACTCCAGTTCCAGGGGAATCTGACGCCCTCTTCTGACCGCCACGGCATTGCGTGACACGGGTGCACCAACCTATATGCAGGCAGTGCATTCATACACATAAAAATAATAAATAAATAAAAAAATTTAAAATTTAAAAACCCACTATTCAAAAATACTTCAAAACTCATTGGGTCACAAGTAAAGAGTTCAAGAAGTTTTTTAGAGTTCATAGTTTTTCAATTTAGCTATTTATTTTAAAGAAATACTTTTTGATGTGGAGGTTTGGTCTTTTCATAGTGTCCCACATTTCCTAGTTGTTCCACTCTTGTGGGTTTTTTTTAATTTTTCATAATCTTTACTTGAATCTTCTAGTTGGTCCATGTTATCCTGTAGGTCTGATATTCTTTTTACTGCTTCTTCCATTCTGCTTCTGAGGTTTTTTTCTATCCTTTTCTATTGATTGGATGAATGTTCAGTTTCCTTTTTCATTTCATCCTGTGATTTCTTTTTTTTTTTTATTTTTAATTTGAATTGTTATTTATTTATTTCTGTATGTGTATGAATGTACTGTCTGCATGCAAGTCTGTGCACCGTGTCGTGCATGCCGCGGAGTTCAGAAGAGGGTCTCGTATCCCCTGGAATGGAGTTCTTCCTGGAATTGGTAAGTTTCAGACGGTTCTCGGCCGCCATGTGGGTGCTGGGGATCGAACCCGGGTCCTCTGTAAGAGCGGTCAGCGCTCTTAACCGCTAGGCCATCTCTCCAGCCCTCATCCTGTGATTTCTTTAGTATTTCCACTTCCTTCTGGAGCCTGCCATTCTCATCTTGTAGCTCCTTGGTTCTTTGGTCATTTTCTTTTTTTCATTTTGTCACATCCATGTTTATTGCAGCTCTCTTCACAATGGGGAAGAGCTGGAACCAACCCAAATGCCCCTCAACAGACAAGTGTCTGACAAAAATATGGTACATCTACACAATAGAGTACTATTCAGTGGTTAAGAAAGATGATATTATGAACTTTGCAGGTAAATGGATGGAGCTCAAAGCTATTATGCTAAGTGAAATAACACAGTCCCAGAAAAACAAATGGTGAATGGTTTCCCTCATTTGTGGATGGTAACACCAAATCCCCTCAGATGAAAGGCAAGCTGAACAACATTATTGTTATATTTCTGTTTATCTGAAAGCAACTACATTGTTATAATGTAAATCTCTTAATGGGCTCTAGAATCCACCCACCACTTATTTTCAGACTCTGTAATCACTGTATATGAGTGGAAAGTATGTATGCATATGTTGGAGTAATATAAAATTAAATGACGAAAATATGAATTTCTGAACATAAAAAAGACTGAGAGAAAGATGCAGGACAGTTATGACAGAGTGCATGATCTGGGGTGGGGTGGGGGAAGGGAAAGAGGAATATGCCTAAACTGAATTGAAAAATGATGTCTGAAAGACACAAAACATCAATAAAAGCACAGAAAAAGAAAAAAAAAGAAATACTTTTTTAGACTTTGGCTTTTCATAATTTACTGCCAGTTAAAAATTAAATACACAGTAAGCATAAATTTAAATTATATAGTCTACCACAGTCTCCTGTGATGCCTATTGTGCCAAGTATTATAGTACATTCTTTGAAGCTCTTGGGTGTTTTTTGGTCAGCACTTTCTAAACCCTTAATGTAACTGAGTGAAAATTCCCATTCAGCAGAACTATTTGCTTCTATAAAAAAGGCTAGATTGCTATTTATCTGAATAAAGGGCTGGAGAGATGGTTCAGTGGGTAAGGGCACTGGCTGCTTTTGCAGAAAACCCAGGTTCAGTTCTCAGTACCCACATGGTGGCAAACAACCAGCTGTACTCTAATTCCCAGGGTCTAATGCTCTCTTCTGGCCTTCATGGGCATTGCCTGCCTGGGTGCACTTATACATACAAGCACACACAGAAAATAAAAGTAAATAATAAGAAACCAAAACAAATGAAGAATAGTTATATGAGACCATTTTTATACAAAATGTTCTTGCTGAAGTCCAGATTTCTCTAATGAAACCTTGCTGAGTAGCTGCTGTGTTTGAGGGCTTGATTCAAATTCAAGTGTTGATTCTTGACACTTATTTAACTACTTTAAAACTAGAGGTCTAAAAGCTAAACACAAGTGGTTGTTCAAAAAATTGATTGCATAGGAACATACTTTTGGTGATAGTAAGTGGGCTGGATTAAGAGATGTGAGCATTTTTAGTTGTTTTGACTTTTGTTCAAGGAGATCATTATGCTATCATGGATTTCTCTACTAGTCTTTGACACCTTTTCAAACTCAGAAGACCATTTATAAATTAAGGCTGATGCTACTTGTATTTCTTTAACTTCTGTGAAATGTTCTGAAAAGTTCTGCTCAAGAGCTAAATATTTTTCCTTTACTCTAGCTGTAAAAGAATAATTTTATAATCTCAGAGAACTTTATAGTCAAATTTAATAGCCTATTCTCAGAAGAAACCATTGTGACTGACAAAAATAATGCTTTATCAGAAAAGCAGATATCTTTGTCTGTGAAAAATAATTTGATTACATAATCTTTATTTCCAAAGGCAAATAACATGAAGTAAATTTAAAAAGATAATACTGGGTGAGGGCTGGTATTGTAAAAGGGCTGGTGTTATGAAGGAATGTATCTGTGTGCCAGGGTGTTTGTTATTTATGAATATGCAATAGTGCTAGTCTCAAAATTTCTACTTTCCAGTAGTCTGACTTATTCTATGCAGGAAAAGGCAATGCTGATGTTAAAAAAAATATTAGATGCATTGGTGAACTTACACCAAACTTCTTTTAAATTGACACCTCTGTTTTTAAACTCTTAACTGTTGTATTGTGTATTGATATATTTCTCAAATTTAATGCCATGAACACAGTCTTAAAATAGCAATTGTTGACTCTAGTTTGAATAAATATGGTTTCTCTTCTCAAATCAGGTTGAAATTTGGGCCTTAGGATAATGCTGGTGAGAACTAGTGGTTCCTTTCAGAGGTAATTAAGTAATTAATAGGGATTGATACCTTTCTCGAAAGATTGAGCATGTCTAGAATAGGACTGTGTTAGTCACTGCAACATCAGAGTGTGATAAAGTCAGCTCGCCTCACTCTGCTTTCTTCTCTTTTTACATAATCTCTTCTGCACCTGTCTGCTTCTGACTTCTGCTTTTCCATCATGCATGGTGGACTATGACACCCACACTGGAAGCTGAAATGACACTACTGCCTCCAGAACTTAAGTCAACACAGACTTTTCCTTTTTAGTCTCAAGTGTTCTATCATAGCAACAGAAAGATTAAGGCACCAGTTTTAGGATTGCTTATGATCTTTTAATCTGGCCTTGGTTTATCTGGACAGGTATCCATCTGCTCTTGCTATGCTATTTATGTGGATTTATTTACCTGGCTGTTCAGCATTTAGGCTGGGATGCTAAGATGATTAAGTTCCTTTCTCTGTTCTTAGTCTTTCGGTCACTCCATTTACCATGTTATTTTTCTAATCTTCTGACACAGCAACTCAGTTACTCAAGAGTATAAAGGTAACTTTACAAGTTCTTAGTTCCTACACCACCAGCTGATGCTGGGTCATGTTTTACCATTCTCTTGGTTAGTATAAGTCTCAGGAACATACTAGATTCAAATGGATAGGTTGCCACAGCATATAAATACTGGGATGTATGGTTCATTGGAGACCTCCAAATAAATGGTCACCTATATTAGCATCTTTTGTTTCATTCTGATGACATTAAATGTACCTAGATTCATTTTTTTCACATTCTTATTGATATTTTGTGTATTTCATACATCATCTTTCAGTCCAATTTGGATACATTCCCCTCTCCCTGATCCCTACCCCACCCCAGTTCATGAATTCTGCCATAAATGTTTTGCATCTTTCTCTCAGTATTTCCAAGGATTTTTTTTTTTTTTGCAGAGGCTTGTTGTCTGGGGAGAGTTTAACTGTATCAGTCAGTTCTTTGACCCAGACCTTATGTTGTTGTTCTCTCCCCTTTGTATTGTTCCAACATATGCCTATATAAACATCACATATGTATCAAAATTATGACCTTTGAGAATAATGCTAATTCCAAAATATGTTTTGCCATTCACATTTTCCCTTTAATTTTATATTACTCTAAAATATGAATACATATCTTCCACCCATATACAGAAATTACAATGTCTGAAAATACGTGGTAGATCAGTTCTAGAGATTCACATTATAACAGCACAGTTGCTTTCAGATAAAAAGAAATATAACAATAACGTTGCTCAGATTGCCTTCAACTGGGGATTTGGTGCTAGCATCCACAAATGAGGGAAACCATCCCCCCCTTTTTTTCTGGGACTGTGTTACTTCCTTTAACATAATGGCTTTGGATTCCATCCATTTACCTGCAAAGTTCATGATGTCATTTATCTTTACCACTGCATTGAACTCCTTTGTGTAGATGTACCACATTTTTGTTATCCACCTGTCAGTTGAGGGGCATTTGGTTTGGTTGCAGCTCTCTATTGTGAAAAGAGCTGCAATAAACATAGCTGTGCATGTATCTTTGTGGTAGGATGAGTGTTGTGGGTATATACCCAGGAGTGGTATGACTGGGTCAGGTGGCAGGCTCATTTTGAGTCTTTTAACCATTCTCCATACTGCTTTCCATAGTGGTTGTATGAGTTTACAGATAAATATTCCAGATACTACTTAGAAATGAAACTTCTTTTGCTCCAGAGGAGAATAGTACAGAGTCCCACAACTGGACACACACAGATATGGTCTGTGAATGGCTCATGTCTAGGCAACACATCTGCAATGGAGCCTCTACACACAAGCATCATAGAACAAGGACCCAAAAATCCATTAGCAACCTATTAGCTCCTGTTAAGTAAGCTCCTCCATGTAACAGGAGACCAGGAACCCAAAAGAGCCTGAATGGCCAAACCATGATGATTAGGAGTCTACCAAGTATGGGTCCATGGACAGGTTGCCTATATTCAGGGGCAGAAAGATTGTAAGAGCCTGTGAAGTGATGTTAGACCAAATGGAAATGAATCCTACAAGCTCCTGGGACATTCATATGAACCTACAGCATTGGTATCAGCATGCACAAGACCATGCAAGCTCAGATGGAAGAAAAACCAGCATAGAACTGTAGAAATGGGTAGCAGAGCCCAACCTTGGCTGAGGAAATATTGGCAGCAGATGGTGGTCAGGTGAGGAACACCTGGCCTTCTTTAGAAAAGAGACTCAGGATAGGCTAATGAGAGCTCAGAGGAGGAGCGACACTGAGGAGTGTGCAGGGAGAGTAATTTGGCACAATGGACTCTAGCAGGAATGACAGAAAGTATGAACTCCAAGGGTTAGGGAGGCAGCAATGGAAGATGCCAAGGGGAAGCGTGTATAATGGTAATTAAGACAGACTGAACTGGCATGGTGGTGCACACCTTTAATCCCAGCACTTGAGAGGCAGAGGCAGGCAGATATCTGTGATTTCAAGGCCAGCCTGGTCTACAAAGCAAGTTCCAGGCCAGCTGGGGCTACAGGGAGACCTCGTCTCAAAAAAAAATAAATTAAATAAATAAAGGGACTGAAAAATTATGTATGAAACACATAAAAAACTCAATAAAAATGGCACATACTAGGTGGCTTGCCCACTAGATTTTTTTTTTCTTACAGCTTTGGAGGCTTTAAGTCCCACATCAAGGGAATATCAAGATTGCTTTCTTTTTATGTTTGTTTAACTTGCTGTTTATCAAAATGACATACCTCTTTGTGGTATCTCCTTACTGTGATCCTTCCCATCAGCGTCCTTTCCTGTGTATTTCACTGCTTTTCTTTGCCATCCTTTTCCCCAAGTAATCTTCTTTCAACTTTCATGTCTACTGACGTCACATATGCATATGAGAAAAATGTGTTGCTTTTCTTTTGGGTCTGGCTCATCTCACTTAACATGGTGACTTCCAGTCCCATTCATTTTTTTTTTAATTTTTTTTTATTAATTTTATTTATTTCTGTATGTGTATGAATGTACTGTCTGCATGCAAGTTTGTGCACCCGTGTCGTGCACCCATTCATTTTCTTGTATAACCCAATTTAATTCGTTTTCATGGCTAATATTCCAATGAGCATTCATAGTACATTTTTTTAATCCATTCATTTGTTGATGGATACCTAGGCTGCTTCTATGGCATTGCTGTTATGCACAATCCCATCATAAACAAGAATGTGAAAGTATTCTGAGGCCTCTCTTCTTGGTTTGTCAGGAGCAGCCTTCTCACTGTGGCCTCTGTATGTAAAGCACTGTCTACAAATACAACCATATTGAGGGTTGGGGCTTCAACATACGAATGTGGAAGAATCATATACCAGCCTATGAATGTGGAAGAATCATACATCAGCCCATAATGGATACTAAATGCTATTTATTGCATTTTGTCACTATGTTGTGAGAAAATGAAGACTTAAAAAGGCCAGGAAATTTTAGCATAATTATGAAAAATGAAGTGATATAATATGATTTGAACTTGGCTCATTTCCTGGCTCCTTGGCTGATTTTCACCAGCCTTCTAAATGATATTATATATTTTTGTGTATCTAAGGAGAAAAGTGACTTAGTTCTTGGATCAGGACCATTGGTTTTGCAGAACACTGTGGTATGAACCACAGTTTATTAGCCAGACTTCCTTCTTCCTTTTCATTGCCTCCCTCCCTCCTTCCCATTATGCAACTATGTCTGCAGATAGTGAACACACTTACTGAATGCTACTTGGACAGGTCCTGGTCTAGGCGCTAAGAAGAAACAGAGGCCCTGACCTTATGGAACTTAGAGTCTGAACACTGTGTAAAGGATGTTTCCATATCCTTTCTGCATGCATTCCAGTTGCTTCATATTTTATGTTCAAAGAAGAGGAGAAGGAGTTGACATTTGTCAAATACTAATCATGTGCTGAGGTATCCATTTGTATTATCTCATTTATTAACTCATGGTCTATTGTTACAGAATAAGATTTATTCATTTCAATCTTCAGTTATGATTGTACAGTTATACTTGTGTGTTTGTGACTAATTAAAGAAGCCTAAGATTCACTTGATTCAAGGTGATGCTGTGTTCATGGACAATGTGCATGCATGTGTGTGTATCTCTTTGAGTGTTTGCATATTTTCTAATTATGTATCAAAAAATTAGTAGCTCTTTCTTTTTCAATATGCACTCTGTCCCTTTAGTGCTGCCTGGAAGTATGGGCATGGGACCACCTGCTGGACTGTGGGTAGCCTCTCAGAGCCCGCATCCCAGAGAAAGGAGACTCTCCTTCCCCCAGAAGCCATGTATTGCCAATAACTCTCAGCTAGGGTGGGTCTTCATGAGCCCCTCCCCATTCATTTTATATATATATATATATATAATAAAATATTTTCAAAATGAATAGAAGTTCAAAGACTAATTGAAAAAGATAACATAGATCACCATTTTAAAGTTACCATCACATGCAATAAAGTTAAAATTAAAGCAGATTAGCCCAGTTTGGATCTCTCTGTCTCTCTCTGTCTCTCTCTCTCTGTCTCTCTGTCTCTCTCTCTCTCTCTCTCTCTCTCTCTCTCTCTTGTGTGTGTGTATGTGTGTGTGTGTGTGTGTGTGTGTGTATCTGTATGTCTGTGTGTCTGTATGTCTGTGTCTCTGAGGGTGAAATAATAAATATACCTAAGGGAAGAAGATGGCTTGAGATTGAGAGGTGCCAGATGGCTTTACTGACAAAATGAAAAGAAAGCCAATCAGTAGGACTGGAGCCACATTCATGCTCTGGGTGGCCTCCAGCTTGTTTCCTCTGCTTCTTGCTTTTTGTCTTGTAGCTTCTGCTATCTGTGTAGGCCTTGCTTATGTATGATCTTTCCATGGAGTATCAGGATTGTTTAATAGAGAGAAATATATTATTTCAGTGACAAAATTGCATTTTAAAATGTCAGATTTACATTATAGTGGACTCTGGGCCTATTGCATTAACACTCAGATCATTTTCGTGGTGGGTTTCATTTTAGTTGGGTCTTTGCTGTTTGCAGGGGGGCACCATATTCTATCTGCTTAAGAAGCTGTGACGATGTGTGCTTCTCTGCCACTGCATCATGGCTCCAGCCTGTTTGAGGCTGACTTTAGTTTTATGTCCTAGCACTGGGGTTTGGTAAGTTACCTTTAGCATTTACCAGATGTGACACAGATGGAAAGAAAATTTTCAGCTTACTTTAAAGAAACTTTTGTCAAATAAACATAAAGTATTTAATAGTTAAAACAGAGTAAACTGTTTTTTTTTTTTTAAGAAATAGTGATTTTTGTCTCCAGTAGTTCTCAGTCCAAGGCCAGCACATCACACATTTTTCTCATTCCACTCTGGACACTTGTCGGATTGAGTTGGTATGGGTCCTATGCCCAATTCCAACATTGCCACAAGACCACACGTCAAGCTTCCAGTGGCCTGAAAGTCTCCTCTTTCCTACGTTCACGCACCAACCCTGGCTCTTACAATCCTTTTGCCCCCTCTTCCATAAGGATCCCTGAGCCTTGAGTGGGTGAACTTTAACATAGGCATCTTCTCCAGACACACACTCTGGAGTCGCCAATTCTTTGAAACTTGGACAGCTGTGCCCTTCTGCGTGCAGCACTCTCTGTTGCCTAGGGAAGGTTCACTGATGGGAGTTGAGGGATGCTCTCAGTTTGTCTATTCCTCTCAATCCACTGTGTTCCATGAGTCTCGGGTATAAAGGTTCAAGTGTAGATGTGTTACCTAGGATTGGGCTGGAGACTGATTACTTCTGTGTGAGGGAGAGTTTGCCTTGCTTAAGATCTCTAGATGTGATGACTAGGCTCTTGTGGATAAATGTGCACAGAGGACATCTGGCTACAAAAGCTTTACTGGACAGGACTTTACGTGGATGGTGCAATGTGTGAGTTCTTATGGGGGAATGGAGGGGTGGAAGATTTCCAAATATGATTAGAAACCATTGTGTGTAATGTACAAAAGCTCAATAAAAAAACTTAAAAGAAATAATGATTTTGATGTCTTTGGAAATGCTTTTCAAAGTTTATATTTTCCTGATGAGCAAAAATATCAGGCTTCAGGCTATTTGGCCTTTATATGTTCAATTATAGTTTCTACAATTATTAACTTTATTTTCAGCTATGTGCAATTTTCATAACCATATACTTATTCCTTAAAATTTCTGGTTAGTGTGTACAAGCAATGTTTGACAGACAGCAGTTTAAAAGTCAATCTTATTCATCATGTATTGCTACAATCAAAATTCAGTATCATAAACATTTTAATGAATAATTTTTATCAACAAATAGTTGCAACTGTAGAATTAAATTTGGTTGTAGCTTTAAAACAAAACTTAAGCCAGATTGGATGACTCATATCTACAATCCCCATACTCAGGAGGGTGAGCCAGGAGGATTGCTGCAAATTTGAGACCAGCCTGGTTTACATGATGAGTTCCAGGCCAGTTTGGCAGTAGGAGACCCTGTCTTAAAACAAAACAAAGCAAAGCAAAGCAAAACCAAACAAATTCAAAGGTTATAGAATCAACAACATTGTGGTGGAGAGCATGGACTCCAAAGCTAGAAAACTGAAGCTTAACTTATGACATTGTTACTGTGCAGTCTGCAAGATGTTTAAATCCCTCTGTTCCTCACATTCTCTATCTGCAAAGCAGAATTGATAATAGGACTTTCAGGATTCTCACTACATGTAGTGTAACATATGCATTGGGCAGCAGGGAGCACAGTGTTGAATGTCCATTCTATAAAAGTCAGCTTTTAGTTAGTATGGAGCCCCGGAGCCGGCCCTTGTTCAGAGCCCTGCAGCTGGGCTGTCAGCACTGCAGGTCCAGCAGGCCCTTGTTCAGAGCCCTGCAGCTGGGCTGTCAGCACTGCAGGTCCAGCAGGTCCTTGTTCAGAGTCCTGCAGCTGGGCTGTCAGCACTGCAGGTCCAGCAGGCCCTTGTTCAGAGCCCTGCAGCTGGGCTGTCAGCACTGCAGGTCCAGCAGGTCCGTTTCCCCACTGCTCCTGATTTCTTCAGCCCACATTCTTTCAGAGAGCAGGAACAAATGAGCTCACGAGAGTGACTAATGTAAAAGCTAGAGGCTCCATTTATAAAACTGACAGAAAAACATTTTTAAACAATTATAGAGGTGTTTTTTTCCCAAGTAATCATTTTATTTGTCCTTATGTTAGCCCTTTGTGTGTGTGTGTGTGTATGTGTGTGTGTGTGTATGTGTGTGTGTGTGTGTGTGTTTGTGTGTGTGTTTGTGTGTGTGTGTGTGTGTATGTGTGTGTGTGTGTATGTGTGTGTGTGTGTGTGTGTGTCCATGAGCATGTGTATGTAGGCCTAAGGATATTGGCTCTCTTCTCCCATTTCTGTCTGTCTTGTTGCCTTGACAAAGACTGTCCATTGAGGTCCCAAGACCTACTTGTCTCTGCACCCTAATCCTGGGGTTACAGGTTGAACAGTTGAACATGGGTTTTTACAATGATGCTGGAGATTTGAACTCAGGTCTTCATGTTTGCAGAGAATGCTCTCTTACCCACTGAGCCATCCCCCAAACTCTACTGTTAGCTTTTTTTTACATATCTCCATATGTCACAGTGGTAGAAGGGGAGGGGAGGGAACATTGGAGAGAGAGAGAGAGAGAGAGAGAGAGAGAGAGAGAGAGAGAGAGAGGAATCCCACCAAAGTCCTGATATAAATTCTAAGAACATACGGGCATTCATTCGTTCACTCATTTATTCATTCAGTCAAGCTCCGCTTCCCTCAGCATTACACTCTGTACTAGCTTCGTTGAAATTTCTTTTGATTCCTAGAACAGTTTGGGAAAGTCTTGCTGCCTCTTTCTCCCACTCAGATTAAGCATGGCCAGAAATTTCTCTCAGAAGTGGACTGGCCTTGCTCCTTGCTTGGCCAGTAGAATGCCAGAAAAGGGAGCAGCTGTCAAGGTCTTTCAGCTTCCACTTGGATCTCTTTAGAATGTTCCTCAGGTTAAAGGCAGCCTTTCAAGTTAGAGGCATCTAACCATGCTGCTGAGAGCCTACCAGGGGAGTCCTTGTGAGTCTATGGAGAGGAGAGATAGAGGACCAATGAAGAAATCTCCATCCATCCCCACCAAGACCACAGGCACATCAGAGGGAGCCATCTTGGACTTCGACTTCCTGACTTGTCTAGCCACCAGCCCAGCACCATAAATGAGTATGTCAGTCAGAGAAATCACCCACCCTACTACTTGATAGGCCATGACCATGATAAACTACTAACACTTAGATTATTTCCTTTGCTGGGAACCAGGACCTGCATATTCTAAAGCCCACAGGACACTGTGGAAGCAGGGAAAGGGCATTAGTTCAATCAGAATCTTTTGGTTAGATGGAAATTCATAGGCTGGTTTTCCAGAGAAACTTGTGAGCAAATCCCTGGATTTTATGTTGTAATTGTGTGGTTCTCTCCTCAAAAGAGATTTCTATTCATTGTCACTTGCTCATCAGCGGGGCATTTTATCTTAGAATGATGCTGGCTGAGAAGTGGACCTCAAATATTCAGTTGATTGCTGTCCTTAGTACAGCAGCCATCTGTTCTCTTAATTACTACTCTGAGAGAGGAGGGAAAGGAGGGAAGTCTTGATTTCTCTTGAAAAATCCTTATATGGCAGAAGAATCTAGGGTTTCCACAAAGAATAACTTGAAGTGTCTAAGGTGATTATTTGCAAGCAGGAAAGAATATATATTAGGTATAATAACACAAAAATGAGAGTTCTCTTTTTTTAGCACAGTTGAGTTTGCAGCTTGTGTAATCAATTATCTGCCATATTAATTAAATATGTGAAATAGAACCAGTAATCCAAGTAGACCATGCTCATTACTGGGTTAGCTCATCTTTTCCTTGTGTGTTTATTCTTTCCCAGTAGGGACTATCTCCCTGGTTGTGATCAGAACCTGTGTGTCTGTTATGGCACACACCCATGGTAGGAAGCTGAATTAATCATCAGGCTATTTGGCTTCCATGAGATTTGAACAGAGGCACAACAGAAGTTCTCTCAGCCAAGGTGTAGAGAAAGGTGGTAGACCTTCTGTGCCCTGTGCACCACAACAGGGAAAGGCCTCTTTGAAGTTTGGAAGTCTTTTGCTTTCCTGTACTTGCTTCAGTGTGCATGCTAGGCATGGTACAGCCAATTCTGCCTCCTTGGCTACCACTGAGCTCCCTGTAACCTGACTGTTCCTCCATAACAAGTTTAGTTTACAGACCTGATTCCATTGTTAATTATGCTATACTCAGGGCCTGTTTTGCCTTTGTAATCTAAAGTCTTCAAAGGCAGTGATATCAAATGTTATTAGTTCTGTTTTAATTTTGCAGATTTAACTCAGAGGCCTGGGTACTTCAGTGTGGTTTCAGTGTCTAATCAAAGAACAATCAACACCCCTCAATTCCCATCCAATTTGGCAGGATTCCAAGTGTAGTGCCAAATGTACCAGGCTAGAAAAATTCCAGTAAATAAGAAAGGGAAGTTAGGAAATGAAAGGAATAACAAATTTATGGAACTGCAGGTAGTTTTATGTGAAATATTACAGCAGGGAATCTCCATCTTGGCTGCACAATAGAATCACCTGAGGGAGAATGAAAAACGCTAATGGTTAGGTCTCATTAGATCCATAAAATCAGGAAGGTTGGGCGTGGGATTCAGGCATCAGTAGTTTTAAAAAGCCCCCAGGTGATTCCAGTGTGTAAGCAAAATTGAAAAGCACTGGTGTAGAGTGAAGGAAAATGCAATAAAGACAGACCTAGGGAGAAGACTAGACACAGAAAAGTGTGGATGTTGGAGGCAATAAGCACCTGATGTTCAGCTAGGTTTCCTCTTACCTGACAGTCCTGTGCCCCTCCATATACTTCTGCCCTATTAATCTCAACAACAGCCAGCACCCATATCTCCTCCAGAAAATGCTACTGGAAATATTCCATTCTGACATGCATGCAGATCTGGAGATGTTTACAGTACATACTTGCAAAATCCTTAAGCACTGACTAAAGATGTTGGGATGGGAACTTTTCCATGTCAGGACAATTCTGAAGTGCAAGATATACTATTTTTATTTAAAAGAACCAATATGCAAATTTTTGACACCACCAAGAACAAGGTGATTTTGTGCCAGAATGCGATTTTATATACTGCTTCCTTTAAAAAAAGTTCTCTATGAAAAATATCAGCTGAACTAAACAGTGGGTAGTGGCTTGTCTGTAAGAAGTACATTAGCTCATCATGAACCAGTAACAGAGACCACTGGGGTCTATCTGCAGATCACACTTTGGATGTCAATGGCTTATATTTCTCCAGAGTTCCCCCAGTGGTGAGTGGAGGTTAGTGGGTCATACCTTGACCCTGCAGCCTTTCCTGAAAGACGTTTTACTCTAATAATTTCTGCTCCTTGATTTTTCCCTAGGACTCTTGATACATTAACTTTCGAGAGAAGGTCTTAGCATCTGCCTCTAGAAAGCCTAACAAAATAGTCAATGAGAATTGTAGTGGAGGATAAAACTCGAACTGTAGGACTGCATTAAGCATCCTGAAGAAAAAAATATTCTACTAAATGCACATAGTATTAAAATGACTCCTAATAACTTATTGTTATAACCATAGATTAGTATATCTGTCAACCTTCAAGAGAGAAGCTACTTCTCACACTTGAAGACAGCTATCACAGAGACCCACAGCTGGTCAGTATGCAGAGAATGAGAGTGCGGGGAGCTCCACCCCAAAAGGGACACTGATGTCACTCTCTTCTTTCTAAGGCTCAGGGATCATTGCTGAGGAGGGGAGTGAAAGGTTGTAAGAGCCAAAGGTGGTGGATGGTCACAAGAAAATAGTGCTTTCCAGACAGTAGTGTTGCTGTCTAGTGAACTCACAGCAGTAGGTATAGTATACACAAGATCTGCTCATGCTTAACAACTGTTCATGCTCGAGCCAGACAGCAGCAAGGAGGAGTGGAAAAATATTCAGAAAATGAAAGAATGCAGGTAAGAAAATAGATTGAAGACTGTCATAATGAGGTGGTTGTCAGCCAGCAAACTCAGGAGTTAGTCTCTTCCATTGCTCAGATATGTTTGTTTTCTCCTTTTTAAATTAGTTCATATTGTAGAAGCAAGGGATTCCATTATGACGTTTCTATACACGCAGTACTATATACTTTGATCATATCTTCCTCTTTTCTCATGCCCTCTGCGTTCTTCCATTTCAATGTCATGCCCCTTCTGTTCCACACTGGCTTTCATGTAAGAGAAAAAGTGATTCTTGCTCTTCTGAGATTGGTTTGTTCCAATTCACGCTGATCATCCTACTCACATTTAAAAAGATCCTTTTCTTAGTATTTCCAGCCTCCATTTTTGTTTAGACACTCCACTATTTTTGAGATTTGGTGTAATTGCTCTGCATTTCATGATGGACAGTCAAGACTGTGTCAACACCTCAATGGTGGTGAATAGGAATGACAGGTTCCTTGCAGTTTATAAATTAAAACTACCTCTGTGAAATTTCCTTTAGGCTGTAAAGCTCACAGATCAACTCTGAATTACATTTGTAAAGACGCATAGGTGTACCCCAAATATTTGACCAAGGGTAAATAATTAAAGCTTTTTTCCCACTATTTTCTCATTCTTTGAATGGGAAAGATGAATTGGATGCTTTCTAAGGTCCTTTACCAACAATGGCCACCAGATTACATCATGAAATGCACAGAACAGATCATTCTAGTAGCATTTGTCACTTCTCAAACCAAATTGACAAAATCATCATTCTTTTTGTATGAACAATTCTCCCAGAAGCTAACCTTTGCCCATCTTTCTTAATGATATGTTTACTGCTTTAACTTTGCTTTGGAAATGGGGAACCATTTCTAATTGGGTTGATAAGGTCAGCATGCTGGAGCCTTGGAGAGAGATTGGATGATATTTGTGAGTGTGTATATTTGCCTAGACATGCTTTTTGTCATGTTTATTGTACTTTAATGATTAGCTAGAAACAATGAGCCTCCTGTGTATGCTATTTTATTAATACTCTGTCATTTGTGGGGTTTTCTAAGGTAATTTGAAAATAAGAGAAAATATAATTATTTGAGGATGCTTTGAGGAGGTGGATGTATTTATAAAATTAGATAGTAATTTAATAGCAGCAGTTTCAAGGCAGAGTTCACTGTATCCATAGTTCTTAGAGAAGGTTTGTAAGGCTGAATGACATGAGTTTTATCTTCCTTTAGTTTTCAAGAACGCTGAGTCCAGCTGGTTTTGATTTTATTGATCAAGAAATGTGATTATAATAGTGTGTTGCATCTTCTAAACATACTTGTCAAATCTTGTCCCCAAACAATCTTTAAATACTTAAATGCTTTGTAGGCTTCTGTGTTGTACAGCTTATCTCAGCAGAAATGTAGACTTCATGGTTGTATTTCACAGACTCTCCATTTAGAACCATCTCAGTACTATTCCCTTTGGTTTTGTGTTTTAAAGAACAACCTTAAAAATGATAACATATGGTGATTAGCATAAACCTCTTTTACCTATGCGTGCATTCCTATAACCACCACCTGGAACAAAGTATAAAGCAAAGTAAAAAGTCTCCTCCTCATTAATTTTCCTCCACTGAGAGGTTTCTACCATTCTGACTGTTACTGTAGCTTTGTTTTGCTTATTCATTTACCTTAAGGAAATGGAACTGTGTGCTGTGTGGTTTCTTATGTGTAGCATTATACTACTATGTTGGTTAGGGTTTAATAGCACATTTGGTTATTTGCAGACAAGGGCTAGAATAGTCCACTGTATGGGTATATTATTCCACTTGTCATGGGTATTTGCTCTACTTATATTTTTTATTTAAAATTCCTGTGATTTTTTTGGAGAAGTTTCATGGCTTTTATATTTTAGTTTTTGATTTATTTTTATTGATTCTTTGAGAATTTCACATGTTTAAATTAAACATGTATGAATTAAATAGAATTAAACATGTGTGTTTACATAGTGTATGTTGGTCATATTGAGGCTCCTTTCCCATCTCCACCACAATCTTGCTACCCACTGCATTCATGTCCTCTACTTGTTTTAAGGTCCATCAATCTAGTTTGTGTCCCAGTGCCCTTAGGTGTGGGTCCATCCTCTGGAGCCTGCTCAACCCACCCAGCATCACATCCTCAAAGAAACTGACTCTCTATATTGCCAATAGTTCCTCAGCTAGGCCTGGGGCTTCTTGCCCACCCCAGCCCCATGCTAGGACTTTGCCTGCTTTGAGCTTGCATACTTCTTGTGGATGCTGTCAAAATTTCTGTGAGTTTCTTTTTTTATTTATCTCTTTATACATTACACTATATGTAGAAAAATATAAAATTAACTAATATAGTTTGTGGCTTGATTTTTCTTTTTTTTTAATTTTACATTTTTATTTAATTTTTGTGATTTTGATAAAATACAGTTTGATGGTATTTAGATCCTGTCCCCCATCTGCACACCCACTGCCCCATCCCAGGTCAGATTATATATATATATAATATATATATATATATATGTATATATATATATGTGTGTGTGTGTGTGTGTGTGTGTGTGTGTGTGTGTGTCAACATGCCTATAGAGTCTGATTCATGTCCACAATTGTCCTTCAGTGCCGGTGTATCTTTTTCTTTTTGTTGTGTTGGGAATTAAATCCAGGAGCTCACCTGTTAGGCAAGCACTCCATCAATGATCACAGCCACACACTCATAGCCCCCTTCATCCCCTACCTTTCCTCCCTCCTTCCTTCTTTCTGTCCCTCCCTGCCTTCCTGCTTTCCTCCTTCCTTTCCTCCTTTTCTCTCTTTCTTCCATAAAGGAATATTTGGATAGTGGTTTCTTTTGATGGTAAGTTATTCATTATAATGAAGCCCAGCTTATTATTTCCTCCTGTGCCTGAACAGAGAATGGAAATGAACAAAAATTTACTGTCTAAAGCTTCCCTTGGAATTTTCAAGTCTTCAGCAGACTTGAGAATTTCAGACTTTTAAAGTTGTTTTTAAATTTTATTTTTTATGTGTATGAGTGTACTGTCTGCATGTAGGTTTGTGCACCCCTGTCATGCAATGCCTCAGAGGTCAGAAGAGGGTGTCGTTTTCCCCTGGAAATGGAGTTAAAGAAGGCTCTCAGTAGCCATGTGGGTACTGGGGATTGAACCCGGGTCCTCTGCAAGAGCAGTCGGTGCTCTTAACTGCTAGGCCATCTCTCCGGCCTCAAATTTCAGACTTTTTAGATGAGATAGATTATTCCAGGTAGTTGGTGGGTGGGTGAAAGGTCTTGATCTCTTACTCTGACATCTTCTTAGAACCCTCTATCGTAGTTACCTTTTTATTGGTGTGATAAAAACACTGACCAAAAGGAACTTGAAGGAGGAAAGGAGTTTATTTCAGTTTACAGCATAGTCCATCAAGGAAGTCTGGGCAGGAACTCCAGGAAGGAACTGAATCACAGACCACGAGGAAAGCCACTTACTGACTTGCTCCTCTTTCCAGTACTCGGCCTCCCTTCTTGTACAACTCAAGACTACTTGCCTAGAAGCAGGGTCACCTAACATGACCTGGGCCATCCTACACTACTCAGCAATCAAGAAAATGCCTCATAGACATAGTCACAGGCCAGTCCAATTGAGGGTGCTTCTTCCCAGGCACGTCAGGTTGGCAAACAGACGCAATCATGACAACCTTTATCTCCTAGGCTTGTTGTTAAAGATGATAAGTAGCTTTGCTCTACCAAAAATATATTGGACTTTAGGAAGATCCAAGGTACTTTATCATTTCCAGTGATTAAATATGTGAATTGTGACATTTACTTATTTTAGACCTGGATAATTCAGAATCTAATTTATTAGCTAAAATTCTCACAACTGATAGATTCCTGTTATTGCCAACAAGTAAACGGTATCCAGAAGAGGAGTAGATCAGAATCAGAGGAGGGTCTGGAATTCCCACTCTGTATATGAGATCCGAGGGTCTGATCGTGGCCATCTCTGCCTCTTTCTTTGACATTCAGATTGGCATTGACTATAGACAGGTTTATGAGATCATAAAACACTGCAGCTGGCAAATATCAACATTCTTATTGATGTTCAGTGCCTTATTGAACATCTTGATGGGAAAGAGGGAGTGTCTATGTGTTTCACTTCAGGATATAATAATCCCTCTGATGGATGGTGGGCAGTCTTGAATCATCTGTCAACCCATGTGAACAAAGGGAGAGAAAGATCACTGTTATTAAGGCCAGGATGAAATAAAGAGTTTTCTAAGATAAGGAGGTATGCTATTACCAGGAAAAGGTAAATAGATGCACTGGGCTGACAGAAATAATAGCTTTTCACTAGAAAGGGGATAAAAAGGTGCAAGTTACAAAGCTAGTTGTTGAAAGTCAACCACAGAATGATTTTAAAGTACTTGTCTGTGGGTGGAGACAATCATTACCTTTTGAGTGTGAGGTATAATGGACATCTCATACTTTAGGGATCGAAATTTGATCCCTAAAGAGGATTATGGAAGGTCTAAAGATTATAAGATGCATTTGGAGACATTAGTTGGTTCTCAAGGTCAAAAGTGGCTCTCAGTGTTATACATATTGGAATTAGGCTCTACAGGACTCTCTTACTAGATCCATGGAGATACTTAGGATGGTAAAACATAGGCTCCCAAATCATCATTCCTACAAGGGTGAATTCAAGGTTCATTTTCATTTCTAAGCTTCTTCCATCAAGAAAATGTAATGGTTTATGGCTCTTACGATAGCATTTAAATAAGTCACAAATATGACCAATAAACAACATGGATGCTTTTGAATCATTGCCACCTGGGGTACTAACTCTGCAGCAATAACCGCTTCATAGGGGAGCTGTTTTTCTCTTCAGTCCTTATTCCTATCCATGCAATATTCATTTTCCATCTTCTTAGAATGTTCTTTCTCCTAAGCTTGTTGTAAAAGGTTATTAAAGAGCTGTGCTCTACTGACAATCAATTGATCTACCCTTTTTGATAATTAAATATGTGAATTATGAAAAAATACTTAATCCTTTAAGACTTTTTGGTCATTCAGAGACTGAATGAAACTCTTCTAGTTGCAAGTGACAATCCTATTACCCAAGAAATAAGGAGACATCTGAAGAAAGCCTAGGTCCTGGAGATGCTAGTGCTTCTCAAATGTAGCATGTGTCAGAATCCCCTGGAAGGATGGTTTGGACACAGTTCACTAGATGCAAGCTTTCAAGGTTCTTGATTCCTTACATCGAATTTGGGACTTCACATTTGTATTCTGATGAGGTATTGATGATGCTGTTTTTTATTGTCTATTCAAAAACTAGGTAAAGGATAAATTCATGAAAAATTGGGCATAAACATTACTTCTGAGTATGATATTTTTTCTGAGTATGATATTTTAACTGACTAGCAATGTTTACAGTTTCAAAACACTTCATTTTCCTTGAAAATAGAGTATTACCAAAACAAATGTCATTTCCCCTCAATTTACTTCGCTCATTATTATTTATTGAGAGGTGGGATGAAGGGCAGATCCGTATGTCAAATTAATTTCTTGGAAGTCTTAAAATTCACAGAAAGAAAGAAAATGAACTCATGGGTGACATTTTCCCCCAGTTTTCTTTTCTTTCCTATTACAAGTTATCTTAACCTCCACTCTGAAGTTCCCTGTATGTTCAGCCTAATAGGATTTTCTGGTTTACTTGTTTTGTTTTTCTTTTCTTGTGTGTTCTTATGTGCATCTACCAGGAATCAGATGCCCCTAAACAGCACTTCCAACGGAGATGTGAAAAGCCAGTGCTGAATGCTGTCAGCTCTAGGTGGCGCTGCCAGGTGACTCAGATGCTCCTGCAAAGGGCTGACTCACCAGCGCTCTCCTCCCTTCAGTCATGACCAAGACATTGCATTGCTCTGCCTCAGAAACTAAAATCTGTTCCAAAATGATTTTATATGTAAAATGTTGGGTCAGTATTTGCATATTGATCATGCTGACAGTAGAATGAGAGAAGGGAAAAGCACAGATTCTAGAATTGCACTAGACAGTGGCTTTGTATACGTGCACTTCTCCGAGCTTGGGCTTTAAAGCTTGACTTTATTTTTTTATTTTATTTTTTAAAGCCAATTCTTTTTATTGAAGCTCTGTATAAAGCTTGACTTTAAAGGACTTTGAGGTTTAAATGACTTCTTTTAAGTCCAATTCCTTTTAGCATTCTCTCTCTCTCTCTCTCTCTCTCTCTCTCTCTCTCTCTCTCTCTCTCCTGCTCTCTACATCATTGTCAGGTAGTCTCTTTCTGTGAAGCTAGGAAAAGTGATTCTTCTGAAAACCTGACCCACAGATTGCTTACAGTCGGTGGCCCTCAGGAAAGAATAGACCCTTTGACTGTTTCAGTAGTCCCTTATCGAATCTTACAAAAGAGACTGATTTGATCTCTCTCCCTTCACATGTCTTTCCCAATGCTAATTCCTTGGAGTCTGTTAGGATAGAGTGTTATGATTGGCTAATCCTGAGTTATGTGTCTTCCCCAGATTGTGTGAAGCAATGTATTCAGTTATACTGGAGATATGGAAAGGATTTTTTTAAATTTTTTTAATTAATTTTATTTATTTCTGTATGTGTATGAATGTACTGTCTGCATGCACGTTTGTGCACCCGTGTCATGCAATGCCGCGGAGGTCAGAAGACGGTCTCGGATTCCCCTGGAACTGGAGTTCTCCTGGAATTGGAGTTTCAGACGGTTCTCGGCCGCCATGTGGGTGCATAATGATCATAGAGATGCAGGATAGAAAGGTGGGGGAGGTGCTTGGTGACATGAGAAAGAAGAGCCCTTCAGCTTGGAATCTAGTTGAGGAAATGTTAATGAAACATTTCAAGGTGTATTTTCACTTAGTACATGGAGTGGTAGTAAATGGTGTACCATCCAGGTGGGTGGTGGCTCCAGCCAAAAGCTAATCTAAAAATCTAAAATGGCCATGTAAATTGGCTTATGGGTGTACATTTATACAATAGCTATGTTCTTTAAATGCTTCTTGTTGCTGCTGTTGTTTTATTTTTTTTTTCATTTTTTGAGATATGGCCTCATGCAGCTCATTGTGACTTCTAAATGTCCCTGTAGTTGAGGATGCCAGGAGCTCCTGATCCTCCTTGATTTTACCTCCCAAGTGCTAGAGTGACAGGTGCCACCATGCCTGATTTTTTAATGTTTCTTTTTCTAATTCAGTTTTCTCTATTTCCATGTATATATGTGTTATATATGTCTAATTTTAACATATGGGTACTAATCCTCACATTATTCCCTATATATTTATTTTTCAAGATTTCTACGTGGGGCAGCTTCCCCTTGGGGACCCTTACGGAACTGTGCTGTGGAGCATGTATTCTGTCTCTAGCTACTTGTGTAGAGGTTTTGTCCATCTCCCCTAGCTTCAACGTGGAGGCTGCTTTTCTTGTCTTTTTCCTGCCTGTTGAGCACTGGTCAGTCTTCCCAAACTGCTTCCACCTTCAGGGAAGAGAAATGGCATGTTGAAACAACTGGAAAGTAGCCCGTCAGTGCAGAGAAATGCACGTGGCACAGGGTCCCAGAAATAGTGAGCTGTTCTGGGTCTGTATAAATGCCTTGGTGGAGAAGGCAGCCCCTTTTAGAAAGCAGAGAAGAATATTGGATCTAGAGGGAGGGAGATTGCTTGACTGCTCCTTCCGGGCCTCCTTGTATTTAGTTTCACAGCACTGCCGAGCTCAGTCCATTTGCTGTGGCCTGGCCTCCCAACTGTGATGAGCACCCTCCATTTTGGTCAAGATTAAGCCATGCAAACTAGTCCCAAGGTGAGTCTGGTCTTGATTGGTGAGGAGGCCACACTGACTCCATGACTTTCTAGCCCTAGAAGCATGTGTACTGTAATAGTCTAGCTTGTCTGCAAGAAGAAGAAAAAAGGAAAGCCAGAAAAGACAAAGGAAGTTTATAAAAAATACTATGAGATTGCAAAAATTGATGGAGTTTGAAATATATTTTAAAATAATTAAATAGGGTTTTCATGTACAAAGAGCTTACAGGTTAAAACTGTGAAAAGATTATGTTTTAATTTTGGTTTTGGAGGGCAAATGCCTCTTCCATTCAGTTGTTAGGGGAAAACTTTACTTAGGTTGTACAAATTGTGTGCTAAAGAAAAGTTGTTCTAAAAATCACTTAACTAGTTTCCTAATGGGACCCAATTTTATTCTCCCCATTTTAGGAATCAGTTGTATTTGTTATGCATTTTGCTGCTTGATGTTTCCTTATTTAAATTTGCTTTTGCAATTTTGTGAAACTGGACTTTTAAGCATGGGGAGTGTTTCTTTTTTGTTGTTTTTTAAGAAGCTCTCTTTAAGAGGAAAATCCTAAGTTTTAGTGTTTGCATGTAAGTTTTTCAGTTCTCATTTTTTCTGCTTGCACAGGAGCTATCTTAAAGTTTCTGAAAATTGCTAAAAAATTGTCACAAGTACAATTTTACTAAGACTGTTTTGTGTTTTTGAATTAACACGAGGTTGAGTATCTTTGTGAGGTAGTTAAGGAAATTGGCAGAATCATTTCCCCCAAATTTAGAGGCCAGCTTGGCATTTGTGAATTCTAAGCTATTCTAGGACAGAGTGGTTTGCAGTTAGAGTTCACATGCAGGGAAAATTTTGAGCTATTCTGCATTTCTTCTTGTGTTCAAAGTATTTTGCCTCATAGCTGCAGAGGTAGGAAAGTAATTACTTACAAATAAGTAATTTACTCTTAGCAAGGCTTCTGATCATGTTGTAGTGGCTCTTATTAAATTTTCCACTAACATAATTATTGCAAGGAATTTCACAACTTAATGCAAACACTTCATTTGGCTCAAGATAATTAAAAAATACAGCCAGTTTACACCTGACTCCATGATCTCCATCCTCCCACACCAGCGCCGTAGTTTATCTGCCAGCATAAATTATAAGTGTAATAACCTCAAGACGTAGCTCAGTAAATGGATGCTATGCCCAAACAAGAAGAAATCCCACACTGGGATGACACTGGAAATACTACCATGAAATAATGCTGATGTTTCACCACGCATGACATTGCCAGTTCTTCCTCTATGTAATTCAGTGCTACACAATAGTAGAGAGCTGCCCATCTTGAGTTGTTGCCAAATTTCGACTTTTCTGTTTTTACTTATTAGATTAATGTCAGACTTGCCAACAGGAGCCTTTTCCAAATTCCTCATCAGTATTTGGAATTGAAATGATGACCCAGCAATGATTTTTAGTGTTTCAGCAATAAGAGTTTTGGTGATCTCTGGGAAATGGAAAGATACGATAGGAATCTCCTCATTAGTCAGTTAAAGTATAAAGGTTCCAGTACTCTACAGGGAGCAATCTGAGCAGCAGGCTCCCCAACACTAAAAAAATGCATTCTTTGGGGGGAACAAGGCTTTCAATAAGGCCTTACCGGAAGTGCTATCTGACACTTTATGTAGACTATCAGCAGATTTTCTCCTCCAGGTGATGATTGAAAATAAGACTCCAACCAACTAGCCTTAAGTCAGTGGACGGTGGAGCTCAGAGATACAATTTTTAATTTATGAGCCTCAAGGCATTGGCTTCTTTATATTTCTATGCTTATGACTAGCTGTTCAGTCCTAGTGAGATGGACTTCCTGGAGATGCCATCTGGCTTTCCTGGCACGTCTTACCCATGTTGACAACTCCTCATGAGGGTAGTGGTTTTCAAAGGATAACAGCACCTTTGGACTGCACTTTGATGTTGTCTCATTGTTGTGGTGTGTGAGGCTCTAGTGAGAGAGGCATCTTAATGCTAGGAGCTGGAGGAAGTCATTTAAAACGTAGTGGCACTCACTGTCTACACATTATCTACTACCATTCTTAGGCAAACAACATGAGTTTATTGTCAAGTTGTAATTTGGTGCTACTTTCTTCTTTTATAGTGTCTGTGCCCTTAAGGTCAGCTTCTGCCCCTCTGAGGACCTGTATGCCCAGATTGTCACAGATGTGTGTGATAGTTAATTTTTTTAATAGTCAACCTGGTTATATTAAGTAACACTGAGGGTTTTAATGAGGCACAAATTTGGAAGTGCCTGCAATGATGGTTATAGAGAGAAGTAAACTGAGGCAGTGAAGACCAGTCCTGAATGTGGGTAGTACCATCTAATGGGCAGGAGGCGCAGACTGAATCAAAAAGGAAAAAGGAGAAAGTGACCTAAGCATCCACATCCATCTCTTTCTGTTTCCTGACAGTGGATGCGTGTGACCTTACACTCTAGTTGCCATTTACAGGCTACACCCTAAAACTGACATTCAAAATAAATCCTTTCTTTCTCAAGTTGCTTCTTATCAGGTTTATCTTGGTCATAACTATGAAAAAAGTAACAGATGTAAAATGTTGGTAGTGAGAGGTAGAGCCATTGCTTATGACCACTTAAGTAGTTTGTGGCCCTTTGGACGCAGTTGTGGGAGAAATGTAGAGGAACTTAAGATCATGACAAGAGAAACACGGTGCAGTCTTAGATCATGAGATTTCAGAGGGAACAGGAACTATATTGAAATTGGATTAGGGGCTGCTCCTGTTACATGCTGGTGAAGAATCTCTCTGCATTCTGCATGAGACCCAAAAATTTGAGTGAGGCCAAATTTCAAAGTGGACTCATCTTATTGGCAGAAGAAATTTCAAGTCATCATAATTTCAGGCTGTTGTATGGTTATTGCTCATTGCAAGTTGAAGACAAGAGAGGTGCAAATAAAGTGGATATATGTCCTAAAGAAATTAGTACTGTTGAGGAGGGACCTCAGGCTTTGCAATTGGACAAAGGCAAGTTACCTTGAGAAAAAGACTCCACCCAATGAAAGCACTGGGATTGTAACAGTATGAACTCTTCTAAAAGGTTTTCATTTGGAAATAGAATACTTGAACAGATGCCAGAACACCCTCTTTCAGCATAGCAGTACCAAATCACCATGAGTTTATGGGAGTCAGGGATGGAATGTTTTATTTAAGGTAATATGTTTGGATGTCAATTTGGCAAAGGATGCACTTATGGTGGTTAATTTTCATCAACTTGGTTAACACACTTTTGGTGTGTCTAGAGATGAATGACAGGGAAGGAGACCTAGCCTGAATTTGGGTGGCACTATCACACGGGCTGGGGTTCCAGCTTGAATGAAAAGGGAAAAGGGGAGAAAGACAGCTGAGTTCTAGCATTCATTCTCTGTGTTCTAAATGTGGACGCAATGTAACCAGCTGCCCCTTGCTTCAGCCACCACGGCAGACTGTGGCATTACACTGTAAGTCAAATGAAGCTTCTTCTCTCAAGTGGCTACTTGTCAGGTATTAGCCATGGCAACATAACATTAACTAATATACCCTCTACGTTACAGGACCTCTAACGCACAGTTGGACATGGCCCATGGGTGGTCTCTTGTTAGCTCTTCTTTCCTTCTCTTTCCCCTGCTCACAACCAGCTACCCTGGCTGTGCTCTCACACAGGCACCTCTGGGAATGCTCCAATTCCTCCTGCAGCCTTTTACTCATATCATTTCAACAATCTGTTCCTAGACTTTGCATTCATGGTATTGCAACTCCCGCCCTCTGAGTTTTTGTCTTGGCAAAAAATCACCATCTTCCATCATATATTTTACACACTGTCAATCATATATTTATTTTGTGCTGAATTTACTTATTAATGTCACACTTCTCTTCCTCCTTAAGCGTAGAAGGTAAATGAGCATCAGCATTTTATTTTTTATTCACTGCCATATTCCTAAAAGCCTTGAAAATTCTTGGTACTTAGCAGATGCTTAATGAATATTTGCTGAAATGATAAATGGATGAAAGCCCCATACTTGAAATGTTTTCTTCTTAACCTAAATCTATATGCAACTTAAATGCCATGAGACTAGGTCAATTGGAATTTTGGGTCAAAATTAAGTATATACATCTATTTGTGAAGTTACTTGGGTTAAGTCAGAGTCTAGATTTATGTTGACCACACTGAAATATGATCATACCATGGATTAATGAAACACCAAAGTTTGTTGTTTAATATTTTGAAGACTTCATGTAATAGCTTTATCTAATCCCCTAGACTTCCATTTGTATCATATCATTGAATACTTGTAGGGTGTTGAACTTGCTCAGTGGGGAGAAACCTGATGTTTACTGCATGTTTTCTATATGTCAGTCCCTTTCTATGCACACTTTACTATAAGACTTGTGCAAACAATGTGATGCGTCTGTACATTATTAACATTTATTGAAATATTAACAGTAAATGAATTTTTAAAATTGTCGAATTATGTTCATAAAATTCACTATTTCTATTTAAACTGAATTTTGAATGCATTTGAAATTATCCGATATTTCATAAATTATCACATGAAAGCAAGGTCCTTCCAGTTATGCTGTGAAATGAGGAAAGTAATAAAAAGCATAGGGGACCTCCAATTGTATTCATGCCTTCCTGGCTGAATGTTTAAGACAGAGCCTGGCACTGTCATTCTCCTGCTAAGAATCTGCAGTGGTTTTTCACTGGATCAAGTCCAAGCTCCTGAAACTATTCTTGAAATCAGAAGTCTGTTTTCCATGTAAGCACCTCAGGCTAGTTTTCTGTACTGTCTGTAATAAATCCTTTGCTCTGATCTGGGAAAGTTTTCTTCTCATTCTCTTCTTCTTTATCTCTTTTCCTCTTATTGTACACTTGTTTACTGCTCTCTGCCCTGCTGCAGTGAAATGCCTGTTTTCAAGGATGCTGTTCTTAGGAGGCAAGAAATAAATTTTATTCTTTTCCTACACTCATATATTTAGCACATGACTCTGTGTGTGTGTGTGTGTGTGTCTGTGTGTGTGTGTGTGTGTGATGCATGCCAGTCAGAGTGGCCTTGCCTGTGCATGTGTGTGGGGAGGCCAGAGTTTGATGTCAGGTGTCTTTCTCTACTGCTCTCCATTTTATTCATTTATTTATTTAATAATATTTTTACTATAAATTTCAATTTAATTTTGTGTGTTTCATATATGATTTTTCAATCATTCTTAATTGCCTTTATACCTGCTTCTCGATTGGCACTGTCCTGCAGCCCCTGCCCCCGGAGTTCACACATTCAGTCATTTGTGCTAGAGTCCATGGCACAAACTACTCTCCCCACCCACCCCTCAGCTCATCCCTTGAGCTCTAGTCAGCCTGTCCAGAGTCCCTTTCCTAAAGAAGGCCAATTCTTCCTCACGCAACCTCAATCAGCTGCCAATATTTTCAGCCAAGATTGGGTTCTGCTAACATTTCTATGGTAGTGTGCTGGGTTTTTGTCCAGCTGAGCTTGCATAGGCCTTATGCATGCTGATGCCAATGCTGTAGGTTCATATGAACAGGATCCCAGGAGCTCATAGTTCTCATAATTTTGCAAAGTACCATGCATGCCACTAAGGGAGGACAGTGATTGATGTTCAGTCAATACCAGCTTTAAGAACAAATATCCTTGTCAATAACCAGCATAGCATAGGACACTGACATTGGTGCAATAGTGGCACTTTTATTTTCGGAGAAATCGATGGCTTGGCTAACTAATTGGACCTAAAGCCCACTCAGTGGGAGGAAACTCATGTATGGTATTGTAAACATAGCCACATACACACAACTGGAGAGGTCATGGATCTTAGAGAAATCCCTGAGGCTGACACATCCCTAGGCTAAAGTAACATACTACTAACTGCAAAAGAAGCATCCTTATATTTACAGGCAAATATCCCAGACACCACTCAGAAAAGCAGCTGCTTTTTCAGCAGATGAAGAATAGTACATAGTTCATTTTATTTATTTATTTATTTATTTATTTATTTATTTATTTATTTATTTATTTTGAGACAAGGTGTCTCACTGAATCCACAGCTCACTATTCGAGCTAGACTGGCTGACTGGAGAACCTCTGAAATCTACCTCTTTCCATCTCCCCAGTACTGGAGTAACAGGTATGCACCACCACACTCAATATTTATGTGGGGTCCTGGTGATCTAAACTCAGGTTCTCATGCTTGTTCAGCAAGTTTACCCACGGAACCATCTCCCTACTGAGTCAGGCCCAAATTGGCCCTTCTCAGTGTCCGCCTCAACATTGTCCTTGTCCTGGGCTTATAAATTATCTTCTTTTTTGGGGTGAGGAAGAACTGGTCTTCATAAAGTAGGGGACTATGGCTAGACTGATGAGCGCTCAGTGGATAAGCTTGCACCGAGGAACTTGGGAGTTTAATTTGGCATAATAGGCCTTAACAAGACATGACAGAATGTATGAATTCCACGTGGGAGGAGCTGTGGGAGGGTGTCAGTGGAGAAGGAGGTAGAAAGGCGGTTAAAACTGATTGAGATTGAGATGTTATGTTCAAACTCACAAAAGTTCAATGAAAATTTATGCCAAAAATTAAAAAAAATAAAATTACCTTGTTTATTTTTCTTGATTACTTCTAAACTTGTTTGTTGTACTACACCATTTATTAACATTTATAATTATAGACTGTATGGTTCTATAGTTCTTTTTAGTATTAATCTTTTTTTCTAAATATATTGGGTTTAAAGAGATATATGTTATTCTCTTTTCTCTTCATGAACTTTTTTGTAGCATAGCTGTTATATCCTAAGAGACACTTAAACTTAATTTGGCTTATCAGCTTGAATATTTGTCAGATTTTACTTAGACGTCATGACATCATTTTAGGTCACAAAGTATAATGTGGCTTATCCAGTATCTGTCTCCTCCATCTAAGGTTATCTTTGTGTGACTCCGTACAGAAACGTTTTCAGAAAAACCTCTGGAAGATGTCTTCTCTTACTTATTTTAAAAAAATGATGCATATTTTGTGCACTTTATACAATAGACCCTAATCATATTTATATCTGCTCCCCCAACACCCCCCACACCAGATTTCATGCATTCTGTTATACATGTTAGGGCCTATATGGTCAAGCTTTTGTACCCAGCTGTCCTTCTGTGGAAATTCATCCAATGGAGTCAGATCAGCTTATCTAGAGTCACTTCATTGAAGAAGATCCACTCTCCCTCACCCAGCAGAAATCAGTTGCCAATAAAAGCAATCTGGATTTGAACTTCTGAGGCAGTTAAGCATCTATTAATTCACATAAGATTAGAGATGGCAGAAACCAGTAATGAATGATCTGCAGGTGATTTCAAATCAGGTATCATACTGCAACCCTTTCTTTTCTTCTTCTTCTTTTTTTTTTTTTTTTTTTTTTTTTTGGCAAGAAGGGTCTATCCAAATGCCAGTTCATGTGTTTCGTCAGAAAGAAAAGAAGCTGAGATCAGGATGCAGGGGTCAGCATTTGTCTCAAGGAATAGCAGGATGTGATTTCTTTGTACTGCAAAGATTGGAGATGTTTCAGTAGCACGAACAAACTGAATATTGTGTAGTTTGCCTGGCTTTACAATGAAGGGCATTTATGATTGCTACCATGGTTTATCATTCTCAGGAGGTTTTCAGGATGTGTGGTGATGGGAGAGGTCCACATTCTCTACCTTTGGAAGATTTCCCTCTAGTGCCTCTGGGAAGGCCAGCTTCACCCCTGTAGATAAAACGCAGGTCAGGCAGGGGCGATTTCAAAGGTTATGATGCCAGAATCTGAAAACGGGATCTGCTCCAGGGAAGAAGCAGGTGCTGATGCTAGAGACAAAAGAACATTTTGCCAGTTAGCATGCAGAGCAGAGTGTACAGAGAGACGGGTGACAAGCACTAGGTGGCTTAGCCAAGCAAGCTGTCATATGGAAAGTCCTTCAGTGGCCCACGAGCAGCACCCCATGAATTGGCAGGGCACAGTAAAACAGCTCTAGATTGGACAGTTGGTTGCACGATGGGTACAAGGCATACATCTGGCCTCTAAAGGCCTGGCATGGACAGCAATCTCAGCCTCTGAGCTGAGGATCAGCATGGCAGTCTGGAGCCGTAAGAAGCCTCGGAAATGATGGTGGGGAACACAACAAAGCCAAGCTATTTAATATGGAGCACAAGATGGCTAGCATATACCCCGTGTCATACTACTAAAGGTACCCAGCTGTCACTGATGCTTACTATGTGTTAAGCAAATCCCCAGAACTTTTCATAGAGTTCTACTCTTTCAATCCTGAATCTGCAACGCTGGCACTATCATTTTCCCCTTTATGGTGGGAAATGGAGTCCTGATTAGGTGAATAGTATAAAGAAAGCCAGACATCTAAGGAGTGGCAGGACAGGTAGTTAGGCTCACCCATGTTGTTTCAGAAGTCTGTGCTTAACCTCAAAGCTAGTTCATCTGCAACTGGATGAAAGCCAGCCAAATCCCACAGATCTTTACAGGCTTTTGGGATAGGTATTATGTTGGAGCCAGAGAGCTATGGAGTTAATCCTATTAACCTGTAGAATGAGGAAAGTATACTTAGAAGTATTAAGTAATATATATTAGCTAATGACACCATGTTCAGCAAGAAGCTACTTCTTAGCCAATGCCAGTTTCCTTTCACTCTCTAAAAGCCCATTAATCCCAAACTCTATAAATCCCATTTGGCTGGGAATAAGATTGATCCCTGGAACAATCCTTATACTTCAAGCTTGAGATGGCCAAGGATGGTACTGACTGTGGAGGGAGGTAACACCCACCTGAAGCTTTATGCTACTTTGCCTATAAGTAATGAAGTTGCTCTCCTCTTTAGATTTACAGAAAATAATAGCTAGAAAGAACATTTACATACTGTTAGTCAACGAAACCTGGTTTGGAACTCACTACATAGCTCAGGGTGGCCTTGATCTTACAGAAATCTACCTGCTTCTGCCTCCCAAGTGCAGGGATTAACTACTACTTGCCTGGCTGTAGTTAAAAATTTTTATGAGCCAGATAGCCAGAGGTCAATTTAGAAATAAATCATCATATTAATCATAGAAACAAAGAGAAGAACCCACCTATAATTCCAGAGCTAAATACTATGAAATCTAATGCATACCCTTCCATCTTATCTTCATCTTTATTTTTAAAGTGCTATTGAGGATCAAACTCTAGGCCTTGCCCAGACTCACCAAGCTCCCATAGAGTCACATTCCCAACCCTTGAGGTGTTTTTTTAGATACATGTTACCATATAATCCAGTCTGAATACAGGGAAGCACACTAACGCCCAGTCAGATTATTGTCTATTTATGTTTAGACATCCTGCAGAAACAGAATCATACTCTATGGTGCTTGACTGATGCTTTCACTTTGCCTTTTATTGTAAATGTCCTTAAATCTATGTATTCTTTCTCATCTGTAAGAGATACACCATATTCCGTAACATTTTAGAGCAATATTAATTTAGATCATCCTCTATTGTTGCGTGCTTAATTGGTTCTTGTTTTTTTCCTGTCATGAGCACTGCTGTCATTGTCATTTGTCATCTTTGTGCGTCCATCTGTGCCTCTTTCTGTCATGCTGATTCAAAGGGTTAGTGTGTTTGTCAGCCTTCTGATATTTTTGCCAAATACCTGTCCAGAAATATTGTCCTTATTATATTCCCACTGGTAGTAATGTGTACTCTAACATTGGGTGCTATTTTTTCAGTATGTCACATGATAGATAAAAAAAGACAGTTTCTTATTTTACCTTATTTGCTTAGTAGTGAAACTGATTTTTTTCGTATTTTGGGTTGAATTTTAAAATTTATCCCTTTCATGTTTGTCTGTTCATGGCCTTCATCTCTAATTTGTTTGGGACATACATATTTTTAACTGAATTTTAAAGAGTTCTTCATGCTATAATTCTGTAGAAGATGCTTTTTGCCCACTTGTAGTGCCCTCTTCTGGCTTCTGTGGGCATCGTATGATGTGGGTGCATGTAAAACATGAAGAAAAAATATTCATACATATAAAATAAAATAATATATACCTCTATCAAATATTAAATAACACATGCATGTATGTATGCACACAACTTTTTTGTGTTTTCAGTTTTATTAAATTTTTTTCTCCTGATGTCAGGACCAATTGTCTTTTTTATTAATTATAATATGTCTCATATTATCATGATTTCTAGAAATTATACAAATTTGCTAGCATGTTTATTCATAAAATGTAGTATTTTTCATTTTTTTGTCTTTTTGAGTATTTTTCATTTTAATGAATATTTTTATTGAGTTTTTATGTGTTTCATTTTTAGGTCCCATCCCCAATCTGCAATCCCCATAGTCATAGCTCCCCCACCACACTTAATTAATTCTGTCATATACATTAAGGCTTATCTGGTCAAGCTTTTGTACTCAGATGTCTTTCAGTGCATGTTCATCCACTGGAATCTAGTCAGCATATCTAGAGTTATTTTCTTTTTTTGTTTTCTTTTTTGTTTGTTTTTCCTATTTTTAATTTTAAAAATTTTTTAACAATAAGTAATAATTTATGAGTACAAGCATCCTTCATGTAAAACAAATTTGCAAGCAGTTGTGCCCAAACCCACACAGTCCAAGGGTCCCACAATCCAGCTGGGGGACTTGTATGTTCAATTAAGTTGATCAAATAAGTGTCCAGTCTATATTGCTGTAGTTTCACCATTCAGCCCAATTACAGCCCTTATATTCTACCATGCCCCCTCTTCCGCAGATTGTTCCCTANTGTTAACATGGGAAAGATGTATTGAGACCACACATGCAAGACCACACATGCAAGTGTACAGATGGTCTCTGGAATACCAGAGAGTGTTACCAAAGGCCACTATACCAATAAAGCAAATATGGGTCTCATTGAGTCAAGCAAGACTCCTCCGTCAACACCAGCTACACCTCACCTGCCTGGAAATACTGTGCAGCAGAGGCAGTCATATGCCTATATATCCCAAATCTAATTGGCTATTGGTTCTCTCCTTGGAGGAATAACCCACGGCTGATGCCACAAGCTTACATCCTCTAATGGTAAGGGGATGTTATAAGCCACAGTAAGACCCTGTCATATTCAACAGAAAAAAAAATGTAATTCATGGATTAACATACCATCCAAACATCTGTGTCTATACCAAAGTAACCTACGATAACAATTAGTACTGTTTAAATACCTATATATCTAATTGCTTATGCTTCATTAAAAGGATTGAAAGGTTATGCATGGACGAACTATCAGCCCATGAAAGAAAACAGCCAGAATTGACCAGAGTCCAAGACAACAGCTCCAGAGAAAGTAGACTGTTTCGCTTCTCATCCACCTGTGCCCCTTTTCTAAGCCTAGGGAACAATCTGCGGAAGAGGGGGCATGGTAGAATGTAAGGGCTGTGATTGGGGTGAATGGTGAAACTACAGCAATATAGCCTGAACACTCATTTAATCAACTTGATTGAACATACAAGCCCCCCCCCACTCTGGATGGTGGGACCAAGGATCTATGTGGGTTTGGACACAACTGCTTGCAAATTGGTTTTACATGAATGATGCTTGTACTCATAAATTATCACTTATTGCTAAAAAATGGAAAAAAAAAACTGAGAGAAAGATACAGGACAGTTATGGCAGAAAGCATGGTCTGGGATGGGGTGGGTGGGGTGGGGGGAAGGGAAGGGGAAATATGCCTGAACTGATTTGGAAAATGATGTATAAAATACACAAAGCATCAATAAAAAAAGGCAAAGGGAACAAATACCGTGATATTCTCTATATTACATAAATGTATACAATTACCTAATGCATTAGTTGAGAATGATTTTGTACTCCTATGTTAAAACAACTTTGTCAGTTTGAAAATTGATATCAGCATAATTCATTAGGATATTTTGGTTCTTAATTTTATTAAATTTAATGAATAGATAAAAAAAAAAGAAAAGTGAATTCACAAAGAAGATAGAAATGTTGAAGAAAACCTAAAAGGAAATTAGCATGGGATTGAAAAACTCAGTAATCCAATTATAAACAACACCAGAAAGACTCATAAAAAGAATAAATAAATCAGAAACAGAATATAAAGACTGGGTGACAAAATTCAGAATTTGGACTCCTGAAGCAAAGACTAAGCAATTAAAAAACAACAGGAATGGAATAATGGATTACTCAGCAAATGTAGAACAACATGAAAAGACCAAATCTATGAATTATAGGCATACGGAAGGAGAAGAATCTCAGACCAATGTCATTGAACACACTTTCCACAGTATTATGGGAGAAAATGTCCCTAAATTAAGGAAAGACTTACCTATAGAGATTCAAGGAGCACATAGAACTACAACTAGACATGACCAGAACAGAAATGTTCATGGCATATCACAGAAAAAACGTAAAATGTACAGAACAAAGAGAGGGTACTAAAAGCTGGTACAGAAAAATGACAAGTTACATATAAAGGAAAACCCATCAGAATTACAGCTGACTTTTCAATATATACAATGGAAATCAGAGTAAGAACAAAAGTACTCCCAGTTCTAAACAACCATGAATGCACACCCAAATGATTTATGCAGAAACACTATCTATCATGGTATAAGCAGAACAGAGAGTATTTATGAGACTAACAGACTGAAAGAATTCAGCCCCACAAAACAAGCACTACAGAGAACATTCAAATCAATGCAAAGGACCAAAGAAAGAAACGAATATATCCAAGGGGGGCAGAAAGAAAACAAAGAGAGCAGTGTGCCCAGCATGTGGCATGAGTGAACCTACACGCACAGAACACACAACACCAGTATGAGCCCAGGCGAGACCCACCTGATTTGGTGCTTTGCACACCTCTCCTGGCCCGTGGAGGCTTGTATCACCCAGAAACCTCCAACGTTCAGGTTCCAGCATGTGGCGTGCACTGGACACAAGGCCAACAGGGTACCAGTGTGGGCCAAAGTAGCTACACAACACTGGGCCCCCACTCCCAACCTGGTGGAGCTGTGGTGCAGAGGATCTAGCAGGCACAGCCAATGTTGAGACATGAAAATCCAAAGAAACAGATAAACAAATCCACATGCCAAAGACACAAAGAAAAAACGACATGGGAAAAAGCTCATAATAAATCCACACCAAGTCTACCAACCCTACAGAAGGTTCCTACAACAACATCTCCCTGGAAGAAAACCAAGGCGCAGACCTTAGAAGAACAATTGTAGACATATTCAAAGAAATTAAAGAATATAAGGAACATATCAGAGAACTAAAGGGAGAAAATTACAAACTCCAGAAAAGTGGAAATGCTGAAAAGATCCCAGGCCAAAATGAAAAAAGAAACCGACCAACGAAACAAGGAGCTACAAGATGAGAATGGGGGCTGGAGAGATAGCCTAGCGGTTAAGAGCACCGACGCTCTTGCAGAGGACCCGGGTTCGATCCCCAGCACCCACATGGCGGCTAAGAACCGTCTGTAACTCCAATTCCAGGAGAACTCCAGTTCCAGGGGAATCTGAGACCCTCTTCTGACCTCCGTGGCATTGCACGACACGGGTGCACAGACCTGCATGCAAACAATACATTCATACACATACAAAAATAAATAATAAAAAAAAAAAATTAAAAAAAAGATGAGAATGACAGGCTCCAGAAGGAAGTGGAAATACTAAGAAATCACAGGATGAAATGAAAAAGGAAATTGAGGGGCTGGAGTGAGGGCCTAATGGTTGAAAGCACCGACTGCTCTTGCAGAGGACCCGGGTTCAATCCCCAGCACCTACATGGTGGCTGAGAACCGTCTTTAACTCCAGCTCCAGGGGAATCTGACACCCTCTTATGACCTACACAGCATTGCATGACACAGGTGCACAGACATACATGCAGACAGTACATTCATACACATAATAAAATAAATTTTAAAAAATTTTAAAAAGGAAATTGAACATTCATCCAATCAACAGGAAAGGATGGATCAAAGCTTCAGAAGCATAATAGAAGAAGCAGAAAAAAAGAATATAAGACCTGCAAGATAACGTGGAGCAACTAGAATGCTCAAGTAAAGAGTATGAAAAGTTAAAAAAAGAGTGGAAAAAACGGGAAATTTGGGACACTATGAAAAAAACCAAACATCCAAATCATAGGGATAGAGGAAGAAGAAGAATCCCAAGACACTATTGACGAGATCTTCAACAGGACAATAGAAGAAAATTTCCCCAAAATGAAAAAAGACAAACCCATACAAATATAAGAAGCACATAGAACACCAAATAGACAAGACCAGAAGAGAAATTCTCCACACCATATAATTGTTAAAACACTAGATGCTCAAAACAAATACAAAATACTGAAAGCCACAAGAGAAAAACAACAAGTTACATATAAGAGGAAAACCCATGAGAATCGCAGCTGACTTCTCAGTGCAAACTATGAAAGCCAGAAGAATGTGGATCAAAGTAGTCCCAATCTAAATGACTTTAGATGCCAACCCAGACTCTTATACCCAGAAAAAATGTCAATTATACTTGAAGGAGAAATAAAAATCTTTTATGACATAAGCAAGATGAAAAAATACATGTCTAAAAAACCAACACTTCAGAAAATCCTTGAAGAAATCCAAAGAACAGAGGAAAGGAGCAAATATCCCTAAGAAATTAAAGAGAGAAATCAACAAAAGCATAACAGAGTAAATACAAACCTAGGCCAAGAATGCAAATAAAAAGTAAGGTGAAAGGAAGCAATACACATCTCTCAATAATAACCTTAAATATTAGTGGTCTAAACTCCCCCAATCAAAAGATATAGACTGGAAGAATGGACTAGGAAACAGAATCCTTCTATATGATGTCTACAAGAAACCCATCTCACCCTCAAGGACAGACACCACTTTAGAGTGAAAGGATGGAAGAAAATAATCCAAGCAAATGGTACCAAGAAACAACCAGGAGTGGCTATTCTAATATCAGACAAAATAGGTCTCAGAGTAAAATTAATCAGAAGAGACAAAGAAGGCCATTACAAAATCTAAGACAAATGGATGAATATCTGAAATCCTGGGAACCAAGATGATATTGACAGTTTAAACATACACATAATATTTGAGGAAATTGAAGATGTAATAAAAAAAAAAAACTTCCCAACTAAAAAAAAAGCCCAGGCCAGATGGTTTCACAGCATAATTCTATAAAACATTTAAAGAAGTCCTACAATCATTACTATTCAAAATTTTCAGAAGGATACAAACAGAGGGAATTCTCCAAAATTCCTTCTATGAAGCCAGCATCACTCTAATACCAAAACCAGGCAAAGATAAAACCAAAAAAGAAAGCTATAGACCCATCTCATTAATGAATATAGATGCAAAAATTCTCAACAAGTTACTTGCAAATTGCATACACACCCACATCAAAAAGATAATCCATCATGACCAAGTTGGATTCATACCAGAGATGCAAGGATGGGTCAACATATATAAATCAATAAATATCATAAAACGCATAAATGGACTGAAAGATAAAAACCACATGATGATCTCAATTGATGCAACAAAAGCTTTTGACAAGATCCAGAATACCTTCATGATTAAAGTCCTAGACAGAATTGGACTGAAGTGAACTTTCCTCAACACAATCAAAGCCATATATATTAGTCACTTTTCTGTTGCTGTGATAAAACACCATGACCAAGGAACTTATAAAAGGAAGAGTTTATTTGAGCTTACTATTAATGGTTCCAGGGAATTAGAGTCCATTGTGGTGGGAGGCATGGAGGCTGGATCTGCAGGAGGAAGCCAAGGGTCACATCTCACAAAGAGCACAGAAAGCAGAGAGAGCGACTGTAGACCATGAGGCTTGTTAAAACGCACTAATCCTGCCCCCAACAAAGCACTTCCTCCAGCATGGCTACACCTTCTAAGACCTCCAAAAACAGTGCCACCAACTGGAGACAAATGTCTGAATACTTACAGCCTATGGGGGACATTCACTCAAACCACCACATTCCACACCCTGGCCCCCACAGGCTCCTGACCATATAAAATGCAAAATGCATTTAGTCCAACCTTAAAAGTCCCCACAGTCTTTCTTTACCAGTCTCAATGACATTCAAAAGTCCACAGTCCAAAGTCTCCTCTGAGACTCAGGCCAATCTCCCAAACTGTAAGCTCCTATAAAATCAAAAGACAAATTACATACTCCCAACATACAGTGGAACCGGATACACATTCCCATCCCAAAAGGGAGGAATAGAGGAATAGTGAGGATATACTGGGCCAAAACAAGACCAAAAACGAGCAGGGAAAATGCCAAGTCCAGTAGCTCCACATGCAACCTCTGGGACTTGATTTCCAAAGGGCATAGATGGCTCAGCTCTTCCAGCTTTGCTTGCAACATACATCTCATTCTTAGGCTGGTACCACTCCCTGTATGCAGCTCTCCTTGGCAAATATCTCACAGGTCTGGTATCTCAAATGTCTTCTTGGGGTCTCCGCTGCCAACCAGACTTCACATTCACAGCTTCATGCAATGGCCTATCAGGGCCTACTTTATGCAGGGACATCCCTGCTGTGCTCTGCCTGACCTTGGAAGCTCTCTGAAACTGTGGAGGAAGAACTGATGACCCCTTCACTCTTGCAAACTTCATACCTCTAAAGTCATCACCATGTGAATGAAATTGCCAAATCTGGCTGCAAGTTCCGGATGGAATCTCTCTTACTTTAACCACATTTGCAATTTTTCTCTGCCCTGGACTTGTTGGAGTAGAAAACACTTTCAGTATTTTCCTTTCAAAAGCTGGAGAATTAGCTGGGTGTGGTCTTGCCCTGAAGGTACTGATTCTTTTGTTTACTTGTAAATCTCCAGGCCTCTCCTTAATCACTTTAGTCTCCTTATGAAAGGGAGCCTCTCTTTCACATGCCTTGGCCACACCTTTAATCTTCCTAGTGCAGTTATCAGATCCAAACTGTACATTCTGCATTTCCTTCTGCCCCATTTGCTATTTTTCACTGTAGATCTCCACAATATTGTCCATTAAAAGCCACACCACCATTTCTATGGTAGGCTGTCTTGAAATATCCTCTGCCAAAGATATTAGTCTGTTGCTTTTCAACTTAGCATCAGGCAAGCATTTGGGCTGTGGGCAAACTGCTGCCCGACTCTTTATCAAAATATCCTCTGTAACTACATTTTTTTGCAGCCATGCTTTCGTCCAGGCTTCTACTAAAATGGCCTGTTAAGCTCTGCTTACAGTAGTCAACAGCTTTTCTAGCCCAAGGTTCCAAAGTCTTCCACATTTCTCCAAACATCCACATGGTCAGGTTCTTCACAGCAAACAGCCCACTCTCTGGTACCAAATTACTGTATTAGTCACTTTTCTGTTGCTGTGATAAAACACCGTGACCAAGGAACTTATAAAAGGAAGAGTTTATTTGAGCTTACGATTGACGGTTCCAGTGAATTAGTGTCTATTGTGGCAGGAGGAATGGCGGCTGGATCTGGGGCAGGGAGCCAAGGGTCACATCTCAAAAAGAGCATAGGAAGCAGAGAGAGCGACTGTAGACCATGAGGCTTGTTAAAACTCACTAAGCCTGCCCCCAACAATACACTTCCTCCAGAATGGGCACACCTTCTAAGACCTCCCAAAACAGTGCCACCAGCTGGAGACAAATGTCTGAATACTTACAGCCTATGGGGGACACTCACTCAAACCACCACACCATATATAGAAAACTCACTGCCAACATTATCCTTAAATGGAGAAAAATTAGAACCATTTCCCTTACATGTGGGAACCTGGCAAGGCTGACCCTTATAGCCATTTCTCTTCAACATAGTGCTTGAAATGCTTGCTAGGGCAATAAGACAAGAGAAAGAAATTAAAGGAGTACTAATTGGAAAAGAGGAAGTTAAACTATCCCTTTTTGCAAATGATATGATACTTTAACTAAGGGATGCTAAAAACTTCACCATAAAACTTCTAGAAACAATTAAGAGTTTCAGTAAAGGGGTGGGATACAAAATTAACTTAGAAAAATAAGTAGTCTTTCTTTACACCAACAACACGCAAGTGGAGATGGAATATAAGAAGACCTTCCCACTCACAATAGGCTCAAAACTAAAATGAAATACCTATATATCTAATTGCTTGTGCTTCATTAGTAGGATTGAAAGTTTATGCCTGGACAAACTGTCAGCCCATGAAAGGAAACTTCCAGAATTAACCAGAGACCAAGACAACAGCTCCAGAGAAAGTAGACTGTTTTGCTTCTCATCTACCTGTGCCTGTTTTCTAAGCCTAGGGAACAATCTGCAGAAGAGGGGGCGTGGTAGGATGAAAGGGTTGCCATTGGGGTGAATGGTGAAACTACAACAATATAGTCTGGACACTCATTTGATCAACTTGATTGAACATACAAGCGCCCCCTGCTGGATGGTGGGACCCATGAACTGTGTGGGTATGGGCACAACTGCTTGCAAATTGGTTATACATGAAGGATGCTTGTACTCAAAAATTATCACATATTGTTAAAAAAATAAAAAAAAAAAAACAGAAAAAGATGTAGGAAAGTTACAACAGAATGCATGATCTGGGATGGGCTGGGGTGGGCAGGGGAGAGAAAGGGATGTATGCCTGAACTGAATTGGAAAATGATGTATGAAATATACAAAGCATCAATAAAAAATAAAAATTAAAAAAAGAAGACCTTCCCACTCACAATAGCCTCACAAATAAAATAAAATAAAATAAAATAAAGTAAAATAAAATAAAATAAAATAAATAAAATAAAATACTTGGGAACAAACCTAACTAAAGATACCAAAGATCTCTACGACAAAAAATTTAAAACCCTGAAGAAGGAGATTGAAAATGACATCAAAAGATGGAAAGACCTCCCATGCTCATGGATTGGAAAAATTAATATAGTAGAAGTGTCCATTTTAGGCAGTGCCAGTCTGAAGACAGCCAGAGCGGCTGTCTCAATTACGATGAGGCTTCTGCTGCTTCTCCTGGTGGCTGCATCAGCAGTGTTCCACAGCGAGGCGTCTGCCGGCCTGGGCGGCTGCCCAGCAAAAGATTAAAGATGCAGTATGCCACGGGGCCACTGCTCAAGTTCCAGATTTGTGTATTCTGAGGGTACAGGCAGGTGTTTGAGGAGTATATGCGGGTTATTATCCAGCAGTATCCAGACCTCTGCATCAAAGGGGAGAATTATCTCCCTCAACAAATTTATAGACATATAGCATCTTTCCTGTCAATCTTCAAACTAGTATTAATAGGCTTAATAATTGTTGGCAAGGATCCTTTTGCTTTTTCCGGCATGAAAGCTCCTAGCTGTGGGACCAAGAAAATAAGGTCTATGAATGTATGATGGTTTTCTTCTTGAGCAACATAATTGAGAACAAGTTTATGTCAACAGGTGCATTTGAGATAACTTTAAATGATGTACCCGTATGATCTAAACTGGAATCTGGCTATCTTCCATCCATGTGACAATTTTCCAAATTCTTGACAATGAAATAAAACTCAGTGTGCATATGGATTCAATTCCACACCATCGATCATAGCCCTACCTAGCAGCACTGAAAATTCTTTTACACTAAGGGATTTTGCAAGAGCAGCAGGACTGACATTATGAAGTCCTGTACTGAAGACAGCAAGCTGTTAGTGCAGACAAGATGCTTCTTGGCAGGTTCGTTGTACCTCTTGGAAAACCTCGGTGCAAGATAATTTTTCAGCGCTGGCATCTGTCAGAGTTCTGCACATTTGTGGAGTGCAATAATACTGTACAGCTTCCCCCCAAGTTCACCCAGTTAATAGTTTCTTCTTTTTTACATGTCATTACTACTAAAAACTTTTTCTTAGTCTTGATTGACTTACAACTTAAGGTTTTTTTCAAGATATGTATTGAGCTTATTGTGTTTTTAAATGAATATTTATCAGATAACCCTATTTTGGCCACATTTAATTTATATAGTTTTCAAAATACTGCAGATTTTGAATCGTGTATTATACAAAATTATGGGGGGACCTAATATCCAGAGTACTCTACCAATTTGTATATGAGTATGTGTGTGTGTGTGTGTGTGTGTGTGTGTGTTTGTTTACCAGAGAACTACTACAAAACCAACTGCTTTTAAAAATCCAATTGTGTAGTTCAAGTGTCTTGCCGTAACCATTCTGAGTTGATTAATAGGCCTTTATACTAAACTAATAAAAAAAAAAACTAAGTAGATATGTAATTTAAATTAAAAGGTTGTTTATTGTGTACGTGCTAACATTATTTCTAATAACCATCTGCCTAACATTTCGTTTGTGACTTACAGATAATCTTGTAATGGACACAGTTTAGATTTACACAATATGCTCATGGACTGTTTTTAGAACAATTGAAATTCACCTCACTAAATAAAAATGCAGTTAAACCTCTTTACAAAATTTGTATTAGGTAATTACAAATAACTATCTAATAATAGAATTATTTTAACAACATGTATCAGAATTTTGTTGTTTGAAAAACAAACTGAAAATTATTTTTAATGTTTTCATATCATTCTTAGAGTTCTAAAAGGAAACTTAAAGACTATAAGAATGGTTTAGCAGAAATGGAGCCATAAAAAGTTGAAAAGAGTCACATAGTGGAGATAATACTGCTGCCTGACTAGGAACAAACCCCGAATTTATTAGTGGAAATTAAAGAACTGCAGGAAAATATAACAAGGTTACTCATCTTTGGTTTTACCTAACCCTCAAAAGTTTAAAGAGCTCATCTCACTACCAAACATATGGTGAATGCATGTCAGGCAGCAGCTCTGACTGTGACAGACTCCAAGTGGAGTCCACTATAATCTTCAGGTAGCAGGAAGTTAGTTTAATGATTCACTGAAGAGAAATTATTGTTATCCTTTTAATTATGGTTGTAGAACTACTAGCTCAAGTTTTTCTGGTAATGGACAATGTAATTGAAACTGAAAGTTCCTTAGAAATCATTATTTATGTATACTGTTTTTTCTGGCTAAGTCTTAAAAGCTTGTTAATTTGATTGCTAACTACTACAAACTCCACATCTTGTGAGGGTGAATGCCCTAGGGGCCTTTACATAATGGACATTCCATTGGTGACACAGATAGCTTTGTGGCATTCAGATTTGGGGCCATGGATGGACATATGGACTGGACAAGTCAGTCTATGTTGAGAACCTAAAAGTCAAATCCAACTTTCACCATGTTTGTCTGAGGTTGAATAATTTGTTTTCTAGTTAATAGCTTTAAGAGACTTAGACCTAATAAAACTCAGCTATTTTACTGACACTCATCTCTCTTTTGTTTTATGCTTAGCCATATTTAAATCCCGAATTTAAAAGTCTCCTAAACAAATAAGTGAGAGGCATGATTATAAAAATATATAAGGAAAAGAAGGAAGAAGAAACTCTTTATAATCTTATTATATTCCTAAAATTTCGAACTTTATTACTTGCCTATGAATTGGTGTGGCTGTATAGCTAAAAATGCCTGCACTGTATTGGTTAGACCATGGACATGTCAGCAGGCTGGCTAATGTTATTTTACCACAGTTGCCATTGTGGACGGTTTTTGCTTAATTAAAAAAAGAAGTTGGTAAAACATGGCTTTATAACTTAGTGTGTAAGATGTGCAGATAAACACCTTTTCAGAGCATGAGTCGTGTGACTGGTTATGGCACTAACCTTAGTGTAATCATAGCTCAGCCTTTACAGCGGTGACATGTAATTGGTTTCATGATATCCTTATCTCACTTTAAAGGTTTATTAACTTGGAATTTTTATTGTCTGGCATATATTTCATTGCCATAACTTAAAATTATTCAGATTTAAAATTTTTTAGATGTGGTTTGATATACTAAGGATTTTCTTTTTAAAAAATGAGAGAACCAAGTGCAATCCTAATCAAAATCCCCATGAGTTTCTTCACAGACTTGGGAAAAAAATCCATAAATTCATATGCAAGAACAAAAGACCCCAAATAGCTAAAACAACCCTGAGTGAAAAATGCAATACAGGGGGGATTGTTCTACCAGACTTCAAGCTATATTACAGGACCATAGTCTTAAAGACAGCTTGGTACTGACACAAAAACAGACCCATTGACCAATGGAACAAAATTGAAGATCCAGTTTCAAACAATTTCAGCCACCTCATATTTGAGGGGGAAAAAAACCTCAGTGGAGGAAGGATTGCATCTTCAGCAAATGGTACTAGCAAAACTAGATCACCATTTGTAGAAGAACAAAATTAAACACTTACCTCTCACCCTGTACAAAAATCAACTCCAAGTCAATCAAAGATCTCAACCTGAAACCAGAAACCCTGAAGGTGATAGAAGGAAAAGTTGCAACAACCTACAAGAAATAGACATGGGAAAAGACTAAATCACACAGCAGCTGCACAGGAAATAAGGGTAACGGAAGAAAAGTGGGACCTCATCAAACTCAAAAGCTTCTGCACAGAAAAGAAACAATCAAGGAAGTGAAGAGAAAACCCATAGAGTGGGAGGAAATCTTCAACAGTGATATATCTGACACAGAATTAACATCCAGAATATATAGACTACTCCAAAAAACAAGGAAGTAAGAAACAAATGACCTACTCAAAAGATGGAGTAAAGAGCTGAACAGAGACTTCACCAGTGAGGAATTAAAGATGGCTGAAAAACATCTTTAAAAGTGCTCAACATCATTAATAATTAAGGAAATGAAAATTAAAACCACTCTCAGATATCACCTTACTCCAATAAGACTGGCAAAGATCAAGAAAACAAAAGACAACAAGTGCTGGAGAGGTTTTTTGATGTGGGCACTTAGTGCTATAAATTTCCCTCTCAAGACTGCCTTTAAAGTATCCCACAGGTTTTGTTGTGTTGTATTGTCATTTTCATTCAGTAGACAGCATATAGAAGGATTCTGTTTCCTAATCCATACTCCCAGTCTATATCTTTTGATTGGGGAGTTTAGACCACTAAGATTTAAGGTTATTATTGAGATGTGTGTTGCTTCCTTTCACCTTATTCTTTATTTGCATTCTTGGTCTAGGTTTGTATTTACTCTGTTATGCTTTTGTTGGTTTCTTTAATTGTCTTGTGAGGCTGGTGGGGTGGAGTGGCCCTGCTTGCTGAGATCAAAGGTGGGCCTGTTAACCCCTTATTGGGTGTAGCTGTCTGGGTGGAGTCTCCCTTGTAGCTGGTAGTAAAAGTTGGCCTGTCACCACTGTGAGACTTGAGCACACAGTGGTTAGGTCAGGGACTTGCCAGGACCACCTAATGAATAGAGTACAGGCATAGCCCCACCCCCGTAAACTGGAATTGCTGAGAGAGTGTCCAAGTGGATTTTTTTGGAGAACCTTCAGAACAGAAAGGGAAGAGGGAATTAGATTTCCAATATATAAACAAAATTGAAAGCCTGAAACCTAGACAAGTCAACACTCCACAAACAAGGAGGAAAAAAAGGCATCTGAAGGCAAGCAAAGCAAGCCTTCAACACAGTGAAAAGACATTTCTGATTTGCATCAGGATGCAGGCAAAAAAAAGGGGAAACCCAAATGCCAGAGACACGATGAAGGGACAACATGGGAGAAGTGCAGGATAATTCCACACCAAGTTCTACCAACCCTGTAGGAGATTGCTACAGTGGGATCCCCCTGGAGGGGACCCAATAAACAGATCACAGAGGAACAATTGCAGACCTATTCAGAGAAATTAAAGAATATAAAGAACAAGTCAGAGAACTAAGGAGAGAGAATGAAAAACTCAAGAAGGACCTAGAGGGAGACAAGGACAAACTTCAGAAAGAACTAAAGGGAGAGAATGACAAACTCCAGAAAGAAGTAGAGGGAGAAAATGACAAACTCCAGAAAGAGCTGGAAACACTGAAAAAGGAGCCAACCAGCAAATGAAGGAGTGCCAAGAAGAGAATGAGAAGCTCCAAAAGGAAGCGGAAATACTGGAGAAGTCACAGGATTAAATGAAAAAGGAAATAGAACACTCATCCAGTCAAGAGGAAAGGAATGGAAAAAGCCTCGGAAATAGAATGGAGGAAGCAGAACAAAGAATATCAGACCTGGAAGATAACACAGAGCAACTAAAAAGCTCAAATAAAGATTATGAAATTTTTTAAATACACAAAAGTGGAACAACCAGGAAATATGGGACACTATAAAAAGATCAAATCTCCTCATCATAGCAATAGAGGAAAGAGAAGAATCACAAGAGAATCGTATTGATCAGATCTTCAACAGAATAATAGATGAAAATTTCTCCAGACTAAAAAAAAAAGGCAAACCCATACAAATACAAGAAGCACATAGAACTCCAAATAGACAAGATCAGAAAAGAAACTCCCCACACCATATCATAGTTAAAATGCTAGATTCCCAAAACAAAGACAAAATTCTGAAAGCCACAAAAGAAAAACAACAAATCAAATATAAGGGGAAACCTGTCAGAATTACAACTGACTTCTCAGTGTAAACTATGAAAGCAAGAAGGACATGGAGCAAAGCATGTGCAGTGTTAAAGGACTATGGATGCCAAGGTGACTAGTTCTTCATGAGGGGCTGCAGTCACAACCCCAGGACAATTGTGCTTTTCCTGCAATCCACTGCTTTCCCTGGAGGGTCAAGTGTAACCACTAAAACTTTTTGCCTCATTAATAAGATGAACCCTTTAGATAAATTCAGTGTCACTGAGTTTCTTTCTCACACCATGGGTAGTAGAACGGCTGTGGAGTAAAACTAAAGCACCAGGTATGTCTGCATTCTCGGTCCTCATAATATATTATGTAAACAGAAGTGGGGAGGGTGATGCACAGCCAGGTAAATGCAGAAAGGGCTATGATATTTCTTTTTTTTATTATTTATTAATTTTATTTATTTCTGTATGTGTACGAATGTACTGTCTGCATGCAAGTCTGTGCACCCGTGTCATGCAATGCCGCAGAGGTCAGAAGAGGGTGTCGGATTCCCCTGGAACTGGAGTTCTCCTGGAATTGGAGTTTCAGACGGCTCTCGGCCGCCATGTGGGCGCTGGGGATCGAACCCGGGTCCTCTGCAAGAGCGGTCGGCGCTCTTAACCGCTAGGCCATCTCTCCAGCCCCAGGGCTATGATATTTCTAAGAGCACTCAAACAGAGGCTTATTATGCAAAATCCAAATTTCCTTTGAAGTATTCATCTGAGTTCCTTTCTCAAAAAGAAAATTACATATTTCATGTATACAGTGAACAGTGTGATATTTTATGCAATTATACAATCAGAAATGATAAAATTAGGCTAAATGTCATTTGTATATAAAGATTTCATTTCTTTTAAAATTTATGTTAATATTCAAGTATTTCATTTGATATAATTGAGCACATTAACCTTAACTCCTTCAACTAATTCTTCCAAGATCTACTCCAGCCTCTTACCACGTTTACCCCAATTCCATATTCTTATTTTTCTTAATATCACATTGACTCCAATTTGTGTTGTCCATATACTCCAGGGTGTGGGACCATCACTGGAGTAGGGGGAACCTACCAGGAGCCACGTCCTTAAAGATAATTGACTCTTCCAATCCCAACAGTCATTTGAGCCACTATTCCACCATTAGCCATTTCCTGCCACATTGGTCCTTAGTGCAGTTCCTAGGGTGCACACCTTGGTAAGAATGGTGATGCCTTTTTCCACAGCAGAAAAAGATTTCTCATTTCCTGAGATGGGAGATTTTCAAACATGTCTTTTGCCAGGTGATTTTCAGAATATTATAGTCTTGATATACACTATTTAAGTTATTTATGAATTCAACTTGCGTTTCACATTTAACTTTTTAAATTAAATCTATTTTGGAATTTATTATTCCTTGAAGTTCCTCTATTCAGGTGGTGAATTCATACCTTTTAGTATGATACTATGCCAAGAAAATGTCAAAGACAAGTTTTGGCATTCCAATTCAATTGTTATACTTGCACTTATCCGAAAAAGTTTTGCTATATTGTATAAGAATTCTGTGTGTTACCTCAGATGCATCTTCATTTGGAAAGATATTTGAGATCACAGTGTAGTCTGTAGTCTTTTTACCCTCAGAGGGAGCACAGTAATACATATTATATGGATGAAAGATTTTAAAAAATTATTACATCTAGATTCATTGGCAGCCAAAAAACATATGATTTCAGTCTTTTACCTAGAGTTTAGAAACATTCCCTTTAAAGGTAGGAACCCGGCAAGGCTGCCCCCTATCACCACTCCTCTTCAACATAGTGCTTGAAACACTTGCTAGAGCAATAAGGCAAGAAAAGGATATTAAAGTAGTACTAATTGGAAAAGAGGAAGTCAAACTATCCCTATTTGCTGATGATATGATTGTTTACTTAAGGGATGCAAAAACTCCACCAGAAAACTCCTAGAAACGATTAACAGCTTCAGCAAAGTGGCAGGATACAAAATTAACCTTAGAAAATCAATGGCCTTTCTTTACACCAACAACAAGCAACTGGAGAAAGAATTCAAAGAGACCTTCCCACTCACAATAGCCTCAAAAACAATAAGATACCTAGGAACAAACCTAACCAAAGACACCAATAAGGCTCTACACTATACAAAAGTTTTACAAAAGACCCTTAAAGAAAGAAATGAGAAGACCTCAGAAGATGAAAAACCTCCCATCTCATGATGGAAAATTAACATTTAAAAAATGTCCATTTTACCAAACTCTTGTATAGATTTAATGCAAATCCCAATAAAATCCCAAAGTTTCTTCACAGGCTTGGAAAAACAAGTTCTTAAATTCATTTGGAAAAACAAAAGACCCCAGAATAGCTAAAATCATCCTGAGGTGAGATTTACACAGGAGGGATCTCTATACCAGATTTTAAACTATACTACAGGCTATAGTCATAAAACAGCCTGGTACTGGCACAAAAACAGCACCTGTTGACCAATGAACAAAACCAAAGATCCAAATCTGAGCACATCAATTTCACTGTCAGCCATCTCATTTTGACAGGGCCAAGAAACCACAATGGAGAAAGAAAGCATCTTCAGCAATGGTTGGCAAAAACTGGATCACCATTGATAAGAATGAATAAACCCTTACCTTTCACACTGTACAAAGTCAACTCCCAATGGATTAAAGACCTCATGCGTGAAACCCAAACTCTGAAGTGATAGGAGAAAAAGTTGGCAGCCAGACTACAAAAGCATAGGCGTAGAAAAGACTTCCTAAATCAGACGGCAGCTGCCAAAAGCTTAAGGTCGACAATTTAACAATGGGACTCAGCAAACTCAAAAGCTTCTGTACATCAGAAAACAATCAAGGAAGTGAAGAAAATCCCACAGAATGGGATGGAAACCTTCACTGCAGATACATCTGACAAAGAAGCATTGATTTCCAGAATATATAAACTATCAAAAACAAAGAAAAAAAGAAAACAAAACAAAAAAAAATGGAGCAAAGAAACTGAACGAGACTTCACAAGCGAGGAATAGAGATGGCTGAGAACACCTCAAGAACTGCTCAACATCATAATACATAGAAAATGCAAATGAAACCACTAAGATATCAATCTACTCCAATAAGACGTCAGGATCAAGAAAACAAATGAAACCAAGTGCTGGAGAGGTGTGGGAAAGGGAACATCATCCACCGGCTGGTGAATGTAAACTTGTACAGCCACTATGGAAAGCAGGTGAGAGACCTTGGAAAGACTTGGAATGAAAACTTGCCAACCCGACCCAGCCATACCACCCTGGGCATGTACCCCAAACACTCACCCCACCACAGAATACATGCACAGCCATTTTGCAGTTCTCTACACAATGCAAGGACTGGAACCAACCAAATGCCCCTAACTACAGTGGATGAAGAAGATGGTACACTCACACAATGGAATTCTATGCAGCATAAGAAAGACGACATCACGAGCTGCAGGAAAATGGCTAAGCTAAGGGACATCATGCTGATGAAGTAACACAGTCCAGAAAAACAACGATGCATGGTATCACTCACTAGTGGATCCTAGTGCCAATTAACCAGTGTAAGTATTCTTTAGAGGCCCCCTGAGCTTTGTGTACAAAGCAGTTGGGACTATAAATGCATTTTGGGGAAAACAACAACAACAACAGAAATACTGCATCAAAGAACTGACTGAAACAGTGAACTTCTGCTCAAAACAGTCAACTCCCCATGGAAAATATGGAGAAAGACTAAGAGAAGAAAAGCATGGTTGGCAGAATGCACGAGCTCTGGTGGGGTGGGGAGACATCCGGGAACATGGGTATCATTTGTTAAAATAAATATACTGATTTCATGTGAAAAAAATAGAAAGGTCATTGTTTCCTTTGAATTGATAGAACAGCAGGCCAAGGACTGGACACTATCTGGTGTGTCTCTGGCCAGGAGGCAAAGTAAGACTTTCAGTGACACTAAAGAAGAGCAGAGCATGAGTTCAGAATGTGGGGTGTGAAGGGAGGGACCACGCTGCATACCATTAATATCTTAGGTGAATAATTCTTCATGGCGGACTGCAGTTATGGGCCCATGACAATGTTTCTTCTGCAATCCATTGTTTCCCTGGAGGGTGAAGTGTAACCATAAAAATTTTGCTCATTAAAAAGATGAACACTTGGAAAAATTCAGTTTGAGTTTCTCTCTCATCATGGACAGTAGAAAGGGCTGAGGAGTAAATATTTATGTCATTTTAAACCCTGCCAGGTAAAGTCAAAAATGGAAGTGGGAGAGGCAGTAACAGCCAGGAAAACGCAGAGGGTCTATTCTACACGGAAGAGCTTTCAAGAGGAGTCTAAATCGAAAAACCACAATATCCTCTCAAGTTTCACTTAATTTCAAATTTAAAAAATTACAAATTATATTTAATTATATTTCATATTGTAGGGTAGCACGTGTGGTATTTTGCATGAAATATTATACAATGGGAAAACATCAAATACCCAGTTAATTGGCATCTTCATTAGGAAATTAGTTTATCTTAGTTTTAATTTTTTAAGTTTTATTATCAGTAATTTTTTACATCCATGCACGAATTTTGATCACATTCACCCCCCTATCTCTTGCACCTACGCAGATCCACCGCCAGCCTTACCAGCAGCTTCACTCATGTCCTGTTTTAAAAATTATAATTAATATAATATAATAAAATAATAAGCTATAGACTCCTACTGGTCTGTCAAGTACTCCTGCTATGGGATCATTCACTGGAACATGGCTGATCTATCTGGAGCCAACACCCTTACAAACTGACTTCTGTGGCTGGAAACATTGGCTCTCTGATTATAGACAATCTGCTCTTGCAGAGGACCTGGTCACATTCCAACACCCACATGACAACTAACAACTGTTCATAATTCAGTTTCCAGGGATCTGACATCCTGTTTGACATACCTGGGCATTGCATCACAGGCAAGTCACATAACTACACATGCAGGCAATATCTCATACATGATAAAATAAAAAAAGAAAGAAAAAGACTGCATTTTCTTTCCTCCAGAAGCCATCAACCATTCATAGCTCCTCAGCTATGGGTAGGGGTTCATGAACCTCTTGCCACTTCATGTTAACTGGCTTGATCTGGGGCAGGAAAACACAGCCTTGGGCATGAAAACACCACATTGGGCAATAGGCTGCAATGTGGATGTCCCATCTGTGGCTGAATGTTCCATTGTCACTTATTCTCTGCACTTTGTCCAGTTGTGAGTTTCTGTGTTAGCCTGTCCCTGTCACAAACAAAATTCTCTGATGAGATCCAGGAGCATCACTGAACTAAGAGTAGAAACATACCACTTATTTAAAGTGCACCCATATTGTGCAATGACTGCAGAGGAATCAAACCCCTCTGGAATTGAAGTTATGGACAGTTGTTAGCCAACATGTGAGTGTTGGGAATCAAACCCAGGTCCTCTGCAAGAGCAGAGAGTGTTCCTAACCACTGAACCATCTCTCCAGCTCCCAAAGATACACTTTTGCTAGCCTTAGTGCTTGGGAGACAGAGACAGGCAGATCTCTGTGAGATCAAGGCCACCCTGGTCTACATAGAAAGTTCAAGTCTAAGCTGGGACTACAGGAAGAACCTGTTCAAAAAACAGTGGACCCTAGCACAAATGAAAGAATGTGGGAACCCCAGATAGGGGAGCTGTGGGAGGATGCCAATGGAGATGTGAGTATCAAGGCAATTAAGATTGAGTGAAAAATCATGCATAAGGTACATAAAAATCCAATTAATTTTTATAATAAAAACACCAAACAGGAAATAAAGATACAAATTTAGAGAACAGTTTGACACTAAGTTCATTTAGCAGAATAGTAGTAGTAGGTTCCACTGAGAACTATGAGCTCCACAACCATGCAGTCTTGGCCAGATTTTACAGAACTAAGCATGTGATACCTTCAATCTCCTATAATTGGTTATCCCCATAACACCTAGGCCACTATATCACCCATGGACACTCTTGCCACCACTGACATATTTCAGATCACAGGGTTCACAGCTGGGTAAGACTATTGGTCATTTTTCTCCACTAGCAAAGAAAGGTTTCTTGTATCCTTGTAATGGGAGATTTTCACACCTGTCTTTTACCAGGTGATTCCTGGAAGCCACACTGGCAGAGTTCAAACTCCTTTCTGTTTGTAATCATGATCCAGGATCCTGCACTGTGACTGCCAAATGGTTATTTTTGAGATATACAGGAAGAAATTGTCTGCTCACCGTCCTCATATCTGGTCATGAGGATATGCCTAATGGGATCTCAAACAGGAAAATAAGAGGTCATCTAATACACACCAGTAAAAATTATGTTAACAGTAAACAATGTATCATCACCCATCTTTCATATTGAACAATGAAGATGGTGAGAGCAAATACAGATAACTGAAGGCATCTGCGCAGATGAATAAATATTATGCTTTCTGAGCTTGGTTCACCATACACTCCATGGCAACAATAGCAGTACTATGTGGAAAGGATTGTTGTGGGGTCCCAACAGAAATGAAGCACAGTGTTCAAGTCAATCAGGAGAATAGCATCTACAAACAGAGAACTGGATCAATGTTCTTACAAGCATAAAGAGGTAATGCTATCTGAGAATACGATGTTTCTTTTGAGTAGCAAAACCCAAACAATTTGTTTAAGAATTAATGCTAGAGAGTAATTGAAAATATATAAAATTAAAATCATTAATCATGAGATTGTAGAAAAAGGCTTCTTTTATTTGTTTTTTATTTAATTTTTGCAAATGCCATACAATGTATTTTTATTGTATTTAGGCCTCCCCATTGTTATTCTCCTGTATGCAGCCCTTACTACCTTATTATCACCCCTGATTTCATGTATCTAATATATGTCTAATACCATTCTGACTCGTCATTGCAATTATATTCATTACTTGTTTTCATTTTTCACTTTTTATTTTATTTTATGTATATGGGTATTTTACCTGCATGTATGAAAGGACAAATGCCTGCAAATCACACAGAGGTCAGAAGCGGGTGTCGGATATTCTGGAGCTGGGCTCAGGAAAGTTGTTAACTACCTTGTGGGCACTGTGAATCAAACCCAAGCTCTCTGCAAGGATAGCTCATGCTCCTAACAACTGAGCTATTGCTCTAGCCCCCAAAGGTTTTTATTACTTAGTATTTATGCCTATAATTGATAAGACTAAGAAGGATATGTTAGAAAAATGAATCCTTTCATAAGATTGTTTGAATCTTTCAAACACCACAAATATTAATACGAAGAGGAAGAAACAGCTCCCCCAATCTCAGTGAGATTAGGATGAAGAATGCACTAAAATGAACAGAGCTTCCTGCAGGGTTTGCAGGGTGAAAACAGTTGTCAGGCTATGGCACTGTCGGGGTGGGTCCCCTCCACCCACAGCTCTTTGTCTCCTGCTCACTCTGATCAACTGAAATAGGCAAACCCTTCACTCCATCTCACATTGTATTCCTGCTTAAGGTAAATCAAGTATCAGAAGCATCGATTTGCTTAGTCTTCACATGACATGATCAACTGCATGAAGGACCATGTGTTTTGATTTTCAAAGGTCATTTCCTAGCTTTCTTACATGTGAAACCCTTTAAATCTGGGCTTCAGAAGAATCTGCTCTCTTATATGGAACTGATATTGCACACTTTGTGCAAACATTGGACAGGACTTAGTTCAGGTAGTTAGGAAGCATGTTCTTGTTCCTTTTAGAGCATAATTGGTCTAGCTAAATAAGTAGTTATTATGAAAGTTCTATTTCTCAATTCAAGTTAACCTGCATCCTCCAAAAATTATTTCCTGCAGTTCATTATTCTTCACACAACTCACTACTGTCCTCACTGAAAGTTTAACTTCTACCCTATGACGTCATTTGCCACTGATCTCATCTTATTTAAGTCAGAGCTAATTTATTTAGCACCTAGTTTTTGGTATTATTTTCTACTCTGTTACTGTTCCTGCAATATATACTGAACAAGACATATTGAGAAATCCATTAAGACTATACATATATTTAGGAGAATAAAACCATTCTTGTTTTATATGAGAAATGTAGCAGTTGCATATTATAGGGATTGCAATGCACTGTTACTAAGAGCAAGACAGCACATGAGCTTCCCATGTGTCTTTTCCTTCTTTTCTCTCATACAAGTGAACAGTGGACTACATGAACAAGTGGACAAGGATTTCTTCCTCATGGAATTCTCTCAAGCAAGCAGCTCCAGGAGTTCCAGGGCTTTCTGTTTCTGCTGATGTACTTGGTGTCCCTCACAGGGAACCTTCTCATCATCATGCTTGTCACTGTGGGACAGTGTCTTCACACCCCCATGTACTTCTTCCTGAAAAAATTGTCCTTCTTTGATGTGGGTCTCATTTCAGCCACAGGCCCAAAGCTCATTCTCAGCACTTTCTCTCACGGGAGCCCTATCTCTTTCCCAGGATGTCTCTGTCAGGTTTTCTGTGTGCCTTTCTTTGCCACATCTGAGCTTCTCCTCCTCACATCCATGTCATATGACCGCTATGTAGCCATCTGTCACCCACTACACTATGATGTCATCATGAACAGGGCAGTCTGTGTGCAGATGGTAGCTGCCTCTTGGCTATGTGGAAGTCTCTTTGGGGTCTTATATTCATGTGGCACCTTCTCTTTATCTTTCTGTGGTTCCAGAAAAGTGCCTCAGCTCTTCTGTGATGTCCCCTCTCTGATGAAGATTTCTTGCTCAAAGATGCATGTCACCATTGACATTAGTGTCATCTTTGGACTCGTGTGGGTTTTTCTGCTCAGTGTCCATAGGGTGTTCATATGTTTACATTTTCAGCACAGTGCTGAGAATGACCTTGTTGCAAGGGAGGTCAAAAGCCTTCTCTACCTGTGTGCCCCATCTTATAGTTGTCTCCACATTTTTAGTCACAGTGGCCACTGCCTATCTGAAACCGGTTCCTGATTCCCCACAACTTCTGGACTTTCTGACATCTGTTTTCTATTCTGTGATTCCTCCATCTATAAATCCTATAATATACAGCCTGCGGAATAAAGAAACCAAAGCTGCATTGTTGAACTTGTTATGGAAACTAGACCATTATGAGTTTTATAGGGGAAAGCAGTCATAGTATCTAAAAAGGCTGCATGAAATTCTTGCTACATATAGCTGTGTCTGTATTTCCAATCATATAAGTTCATTATATGTAATGAGTTCAATGTTTTAGTTTAGATAAGTAATTGATTTTAAACCTCTAGAAAGTGGTTTATAAGTTTATAATCCTGATGCAACTATAATTATCTCAAACCTGCCTAGCTGGACATTTGTTGCTTAAAATGCATCTTTGTAATTCTAAACTTAGAAGCAATGTGACAGAAAACTGTCCTCTTCAAATGACTTGATACCTCTCGATACATTGGCTTACATTGCAAAGACACCTTGCATATGTGAGTAAGATAATGTATTTTGAATGGATAGATTACCCAGTATTCAAAATAAAATAATCTCAAGTCCAGATGGAGTCACAACAGAATTTTGCCAGACTTTCAAAGATCTAGAGTCAATAATTCTTGAATTAGTCAAAACTATAGAAACAGGGGAAGAGAGAGAGAGAGAGAGTCAAAACTACAGGAACAGAGAGAGAGAGAGAGAGAGAGAGAGAGCATCCAAACTCCTTTTGTGAAGCCAATATTACTCTAATACCAAAACCAGGTAAAGACACTTGAAAGGAGTGGGAGACAGACAGAGAGGAGGGAGAGAAAGAGAGAGAGAGAGAAAGAGAGAGACACAGAGACAGAGAAAGAGAGAATGACTCTTGGCACATATCCATAATAATCATAAATGCAAAAATTCTCAACGAAATACTCACCAATTGCTTACAGATACACACTAAAAAGATCATTCACCATTATCAAGTTGCCTTTATAACAGATATGCAGGTCTGGTTCAAGATATGTAAGTCAATAAATTGAATAAATCATATAACTGGACTTATAGACAAAAGTTGCATGGTCATTTCAATAGATGAGGACAAGGACTTTGACAAAATCCAAGATGAATTCAATGTAAAATTCCTAAAGGGAATTGTACTGAATGGACATACCACAATATAATTGAGGCAATATAAAATTAACCCACAGGCAACATCATTCTAAATGTTGAAAAACATAAAGCATTTCCAATAAATCAGTAACCAGACAAGGCTATCCCCAGTCATTTTCAATATACTGCTTGATAAATAAGAAAAGGAAATGAAATTAAATGGATAGTAGAAAATAAGATGTCAGGATTGCAGATTATATATTATACATAACAGATTCCAAAAATTCCACCAGAAAACTGCTAGAAATGATCACACTTTCAGCAAAGTGGCAAGATACAAAACCAGCTTACAAAAATCAGTAGCCTTGTAATATACCAATGATAACCAATCAGAGACAGAGTTCATGGAAACACATTCACAACAGCCACAAAAATATCTAGGAAAAATCCTAACTAAAGACATTAAATATTTCTACAGTAATAACTATAAATCACTGAAAAAGGAGGCTGAAGAAGATCCAGGGAGATATAAAGGTCAATCATGCACATTGATTGTGGAATTAGTACTGTAAAAATGACCACCCTATCCAAAGGAAGGTACGCATTCAGTGTAATCCCAATCAAAACTCCCATGACATTCTTCACAGAATCAGTAAAAATATTTTTTAAAAGTAATATGGATTTATAAAGAATTCAGACATCCAAAGCAAATTTGAGCACAAAGACCAATGCTGGAAAAAATAGCATACCATATCTCAAGCAATATTAGAGAGCTAGTAATAAAATCAGCATGTTACTGTTCCAGAAACAGACATGTAAATCAATGGAACAAATAGAAGACCTGAACATTAGTGCACAAAATTTCAGCCACTTGTTACTTGACAAAGCTGCCAAGAACACACACTGGACGAAAGACAACATGTTCAAAAAATGGTGCTGGCAATACTGAACCTCTAAGAGTAGAAGAATGAATCTAGACCCTGAGCCAAAGTCAACTCCAAATTTATCAAAGACATCAGTGTGAAATGTGAAATGTTAGAATTGTTAGAAGAAAACATAGGCAGTACCCTACAAAATACAGGTGCAAGAAAAGACTTCCTAAATCAAGCATCAGTTGTTCAGTAATTAAAATCAGCCATGAAGAAATTCGACCTCGTTAAACTAAAAAGCTTCTCTAGAGGAAAGGAAACAACAAATGGAGTGAAGAGGAAGCCCACAGAGTGAGAGAAAAATCTTCACCAGCTATACAACTGGCAGAGGATTAATACCAAGAATCTACAAAGAACTCAAAAAACAAAGAATGAAACAAACAACCTGAGAGAAAAATGGGTTATGGACGTTAACAGAGAGCTCTCAAGAGAAGAAATATAAATTGCTAAGAAATACCTTTAAAATTGTTCAGCATCCTTAGTAGTCTAATACCCTGCAAGAATCTGAAACAGGCAACAATTTCATTTTCCAATCTTGAAAAACAGCAGCCAAGCTATACAAACAATATAAATTGAACCAAAATTAAATTAAACAAAAGCAGAGTAGAAGTTCCTGTAAGACACATAACCAACAAAGAAAATCCATATGCCCAAATGGCAGCACAAAACTACAAATAATATGAAAAACCAAGAGAACATGTCCCCCAACAAAACCAACCTATCCTAAAAAAGTGCACTACAGTGAGAACCACCCTGAAGAACCTCAGGTCTCAGAGTGTAAAAGAACAATCAAACACATTATCAAAGAACTTAAAGAAAATGCAGAAAAACAACTCAAAGAACTGAAAGTGGAAAGGCATAAATTTATGTTTGAAGCCCAAGAATATAGAAATAAGTGAGTTAATGAATATCAAAAACAGTTGATGACTTGAAAAGTGAATTCACAAAGAAGATAGAAATAGTGAAGAATAGGGCGAGAGGTAGGGGTTTAATTTCATTCTTCTACAAGTGGTGATCCAGTTTTGCCAACACCACTTGCTGAAGATGCTGTCTTTTCTCCATTGTGGCTTCTTGGCCCCCTTGTCAAATATAAGATGGCTGAAATTGTATGTGCTCAGATTTGGATCTTCGGTTTTGTTCCATTGGTCAACAGGTCTGTTTTTGTGCCAGTACCAGGCTGTTTTTATGACTATAGCCCTGTAGTATAGTTTAAAGTCTGGTATAGAGATCCCTCCTGTGTAGCTCTTTTCACTCAGGATTGATTTGGCTATTCGGGGTCTTTTGTTTCTCCAAATGAATTTAAGAACTTTTGTTTCCAAGCCTGTGAAGAAACTCTTGGGGATTTTGATTGGGATTGCATTAAATCTATACAAGAGTTTTGGTAAAATGGACATTTTTACAATGTTAATTTTCCCAATCCATGAGCATGGGAGGTTTTTCCATCTTCTGAGGTCTTCTTCAATTTCTTTCTTTAAGGGTTTAAAATTTTTGTTGTAGAGGTCTTTGGTGTCTTTGGTTAGGTTTGTTCCTAGGTATCTTATTGTTTTTGAGGCTATTGTGAGTGGGAAGGTCTCTTTGAATTCTTTCTCCAGTTGCTTGTTCTTGGTGTAAAGAAAGGCCATTGATTTTCTAAGGTTAATTTTGTATCCTGCCACTTTGCTGAAGCTGTTAATCGTTTCTAGGAGTTTTCTGGTGGAGTTTTTTGCATCCCTTAAGTAAACAATCATATCATCAGCAAATAGGGATAGTTTGACTTCCTCTTTTCCAATTAGTACTCCTTTAATATCCTTTTCTTGCCTTATTGCTCTAGCAAGTGTTTCAAGCACTATATTGAAGAGGAGTGGTGATAGGGGGCAGCCTTGCCGAGTTCCTACCTTTAAAGGGAATGTTTCCGTCATTTCCCCATTTAGGATGATATTGGCTGTGGGTTTCCTGTATATGGCTTTGATTACATTGAGGAATGATCCCTCCAATCCAATTCCTTCTAGGACTTTAAGCATGAAGGGATGCTGGATTTTGTCAAAGGCTTTTTCAGCATCAATTGAGATGATGGTGTGGTTTTTGTCTTTGATTCCGTTTATGTGTTTGATGATGTTTATTGATTTTCGTATGTTGAACCATCCCTGCATCTCTGGTATGAATCCAACTTGGTCATGATGGATGATCTTCTTGATGTGGGTCTGTATGCGATTTGCCAGTATTCTGTTTAGAATTTTGGCATCTGTGTTCATGAGGGAGATGGGTCTATAATTCTCCTTTTTAGTTGGATCTTTGCCTGGTTTTGGTAATAGAGTGATGTTGGCTTCATAGAAGGAATTTGGGAGAATTCCCTCTGATTGTATACTTCTAAACAGTTTCAGAAATAATGGTTGTAGGTCTTTTTGAAATGTTTTATAGAATTCTGCTGTGAAACCGTCTGGGCCTGGGCTTTTTTTAGTTGGGAGGCTTCTTACTACATCCTCTATTTCTTCATATGTTATGGGTCTGTTTAAGCTGCTGGTCTCCTCTTGGCCAAGCTTTGGTGATTCCCAAGATTTCAGATATTCATCCATTTCTTCTAGGTTTTCAAACTTGGTAGAATATAGGTTCTTGTAATATTCCCATATAATTTTCTTGATCTTTTCCTTGTCCGTTGTGATATTTCCCTTTTCATCACGGATTGTATTGATTTGGAGTTGTTCCTTCTTTCTTTTTGTTAACTGGGCTAGAGGTCTGTCTATCTTGTTTATTCTTTCAAATAACCAACTTTTGGCTTCATTGATTTTTTGTATTGTTTTCTTTGTTTCTATTTCATTGATTTCTGCTCTGATTTTTGTTATTTCTAAAACTTAAAAGGAAATTAGCAGGGGATTGAAAAACTCAATAATCCAATTATAAACACCACCAGAAAGACTCATAAAAAGAATAAATAAAACAGAAACAGAATATAAAGACTGGGTGACAAAGTTCAGAATTTGTACTCCTGAAGCAAAGACTATGCAATTAAAAAAAATCAGGAATGGAATAATGGATTACTCAGCAAATGTGTAACAACATGAAAAGACAAAATCTATGAATTATAAGCATACAGGAAGGAGAAGAATCTCAGACCAATGTCATTGAACAGACTTTCCACAGAATTATAGGGAAAAAAAGTTCCTAAATTTAGAAAAGTCTTACCTATAGAGATTCAATGCACACATAGAACTACAACTAGACATGACCAGAACAGAAATTTCCCATGGCATATCATAGTAAAAACCTAAAATGTACAGAACAAAGAGAGGGTACTAAAAGCTGCTACAGAAAAACAACAAGTTACATATAAAGGAATACCCATCAGAATTACAGCTGACTTTTCAATACAAACAATGGAAGTCAGAGCCTGAGCCAAAGTACCCCCATTTCTAAACAACCATGGATGCAAACCCAAATGATTTATCGAAAAAAACTTATCTATCATGGTCTACACCCAAATGATTTATCCAGCAAAACTATCAATCATGGTCTAATCAGAACAGAAAATATTTATGAGACTAATAGACTGAAAGAATACAGCTCCACAAAACCGGCCCTACATAGAACATTCAAATCAATACAAAGGACCAAAGAAAGAAAGGAATATATCCAAGAGGGTGCAGAAAGAAAACAAAGAGAGCAGTGTGCCCAGCACATGGCTTGAGTGAACATACACTCACAGAACACACACCAACGTGAGCCCAGGCAAGACCCATCTGCTTTGGTGCTTTGCACACCTCTCCTGGCTTGTGGAGGCTTGGTATCTCCCAGAAACCTCCAACATTCAAATTTCAGCATGTGGCGTGCACTGGACACCAAGCCAACAGGGTGCTGGTGTGTGCCAAAGTAGCAACACAATCCTTTTTGCAAATGATATGATTGTTTAACTAAGGGATGCTACAAACTCCACCGGAAAACTTCTAGAAACAATTAAGAGTTTCAGTAAAATGGTGGGATACAAAATTAATTTAGAAAAATACATAGCATTTCTTTACAACAACAATAAATAAGTGGAGAATGAATATAAGAAGATCTTCCCACTCACAATAGCCTCCAAAATATAAAATACCTGGGAACAAACCTAACCAAAGACACCAAAGATCGCTATGACAAAAATTAGTTTAATGATCCACTGAAGAGAAATGATTGTTATCCTTTTAATTAGGGTTGTAGAACTTCTAACTCAATTTCTTCTGGTAATGGACAATGTAATTGAAACTGAAAGTTCCTTAGAAATCATTATTTATTTATAGTATTTTTTCTGGCTAAGTCTTAAAAGCTTTTTAATCTGATTGCTAACTACTACAAACTCCACATCTTGTGAAGGTGAATGCCCTAGGGGCCTTTACATAATGGACATTCCACTGGTGACACAGTTAGCTTTGTGGCATTCAGATTTGGGGTCATGCACGGTCATATGGACTGGACAAGTCAGTCTATGTTGAACACCTAAAAGCCAAATCCAACTTTTCTCCATGTTTGCCTTAGGTTGAATAATTTGTTTTCTCATTAATAGCTTTAAGAGATTTAGACCTAATAAAACTCAGCTATTTTACTGACACTCATCCCTCTTTTATTTTATGCTTAGCCATATTTAAATCCCGAATTTAAAAGTCTCCTAAACAAATAAGTGAGAGGCATGATTATAAAAATATATAAGGAAAAGAAGAGAAAACCATTTATAATCTTATATTCCTAACACTTTGAACTTTATTATTTGCCTATGAATTGGTGTGGTTGTATAGCTAAAAATGCCTGCACTATATTGAATAGACCATAGGCATGTCAGCAAGTTGGCAAATGTTATTTTACCACAGTTGCCATTGTGGAAGATTTTTGCTTAAATAAAAAAAGAAGTAAAACTGCTTAATTAAAAAAGAAGTAAGTAAAACATGGATTTATACCTTAGTGTGTAAGATGTGCAGGCAAACACCTTTTCAGAGCATGAGTGGTGCTACTGGTTATGGCGCTAATATTAGTGTAATCACAGCTCAGCCTTTACAGCTGTGATATGTAATTGGTTCCATGATGCCTTTTCTCACTTTCAAGGTTTATTAATTTGGAATTTTGATTGGCTGGCATGTATTTCATTGTCATAACTTAAAATTATTCAGATTTAAAAATTTTTAAACATGCTTTGATATTCTGTTTTTCTCTTACAAAATGAGAGAAGCAGGTGAAGCATTATAAAGTTTGTGACTCACCTTGTGGTATTGTGAAAAGAAATAAGTGGTGTGAAAGGAAAAAAATGTCCATTTTACCTAAATTGATATACAAATTCAACACAATCCCAATCAAAATCCCCATGAATTTCTTCACAGATTTGGGAAAAACATCCTTAAAATTCATATGCAAAAACAAAAGACCCCAAATAGCTGAAGCAACCCTGAGTGAAAAATGCAATACAGGGGGGATTGCTCTAAAAGACTTCAAGCTATATTACAGGGCTATAGTCATAAAGACAGCCTGGTACTGGCACAAAAACAGACCCATTGACCAGTGTAACAAAATGGAAGATCGAAACTTGAGCTCATACAATTTCAGCCACCTCATATTTGAGGGGAAAAAAAACTTCAGTGGAGGAAGGATTGCATCTTCAGCAAATGGTGCTGGCAAAACTAGATCACCATTTGTAGAAGAACAAAATTAAACACCTACCTCTCACCCTGTACAAAAATCAACTCCAAGTCAATCAAAGATCTCACCCTGAAACCAGAAACCCTGAAGGTGATAGGAGGAAAAGTTGGCAACAATCTACAAGACACAGACGTAGGAAAAGCCTAAATCACACAGCAACTGCACAGGAAATAAGGTCAACAGCAGGCAAGTGGGACCTCATCAAACTCAAAAGCTTCTGAAGAAACAATCAAGGAAGTGAAGAAAAAACCCACAGAGTGGGAGAAAGTCTTCACCAGTGATATATCTGACAGAGCATTAACATCCAGAATATATAGACTACCTAAAAAAAAAAAAAAAACAAGGAAGTAAGAAACAAATGACCTACTCAAAAGATGGAATAAAGGGCTGAACAGAGGCTTCACCAGTGAAGAATTAAAGATGACTGAGAAACATTTTATAAAATGTTCAACATCATTAGTAATTAAGGAAATGCAAATTAAAGCCACTCTCAGATATCATTTCACTCCAATGAGACTGGCAAAGATCAAGAAAACAAAAGACAACAAGTGCTAGAGAGGTTTTTATTTTTTTTTTATGTGGGCACTTAGGGCTATAAATTTCCCTCTCAACACTGCCTTTAAAATATCCCACAGGTTTTGTTGTGTTGTATTGTTCTTTTTGTTCAGTAGACAGCATATAGAAGGATTCTGTTTCCTAATCCATTCTCCCAGTCTATATCTTTTGATTGGGGAGTTTAGAGCATTAAGATTTAAGGTTATTATTAAGAGATGTGTGTTGCTTCCTTTCACCTTATTCTTTATTTGCATTCTTGGTCTAGGTTTGTATTTACCCTGTTATGCTTTTGTGGATTTCTCTAATTGTCTTCTGAGGCTGGTGGGGTGGAGTGGCCCTGCTTGCTGGGATCAAAGATGGGCCTGTTAAACCCTTGTTGGGTGTGGCTGTCCTGGTGGAGTCTCCCTAGTAGCTGGTAGTAAAAGTTGGTCTGTCACCACTGTGAGACTTGAGTGTGCAGTGGTTAGGTCAGGGACTTGCCAGGACCACCTGAAGCACAGAGTACAGGCAAAACACCCCCCCTGTCCCAACCAACTGGAATTACTGAGAGGGTGTCCACGTGGATTTTTTTGGAGAACCTTCAGAACAGAAAGGGAAGACTGAATTACATTTCCAATATATAAACAAAATTGAGAGCCTGAAACCTAGACAAGTCAACGCTCCATAAACAAGGAGAAGAAAAAGGCATCTGAATGAGGCAAGCAAAGCAAGCCTTCAACACAGTGCCACAAACTGGAGACAAATGTGTGAATACTTAAAGCCTGTGGGGGACACTCATTCATACCACCACAATTACATAATGTAACTAGGGAAGGAGGATACATGGGGGAGAGGAATGATAAAGAACACTTGGGGTAAGGAAAGCCAGAAAGAAATATATTAGTTCAAAAACCTTCTGGAATATCCATATACAAAATATACACAAGTGCATGGCAAATCTCCCCATCTTCTGGAGTCTTCCTCAATTTCTTCTGCAGTGTTTTTTTTGTTTTGTTTTGTTTTGTTTTTGTTTTTGTCTTTGTTTTTTTGTATAGGTCTTTCCCTTTCCTGGAAGGTTTAATCCAATGTATTGTGTTTCCTATGCTACAGTGAATAGAATTCTTTCCCTGATTTCTTTCTCAGTCTGTTGTCTTTGGTGTACAGTAAGTCTCTGAACTTGGTGTGTTAATTTTGTAACCTGTCACTTTGCTAAAATTGTCTATCAGCTCTATGAGTGTCATGGTGCTGTCGTTGAGGTCTCTCATGTAGAAAAATATGATTTTTGCAAATACTTTGATTTTGCCCTTACCTATACTTGATTTTAGCCACTTGTACTATTTATCTAACTAGAACTTCAAGTACTATATTAAATAGGAGTGATAAAAATTACATAAAACCTCTGTCTTGTCTTTTCACAAGTTAGAGGCCTAGCTGGGAGGACTCTTGCCCTGAGGACACTCCTCCTACTCTTCCAGTGCAGAGCAGATGTCCTCTCCTAACACTAGTCCCTTAACAATTAAAGACTCTCTTCCAGCACATGCCCTAGCTGCAACATTAAACTTTCTAGTGCTCTTTTATCTCCAAACTGTTCAGTTTGTATTTGCTTCAGCCACAATTGTTTCTTTTTGTATTGTAGACTTGCATATGCATCACTGTAAATAACTACACAATAAATTCAATGGTATATTGTCTTGAAATTTCCTCCATCAAATATATTAGTCCATTACATCTTAGTTTATCCATAGGCAAGTTCTTAGGACATGGGAAGAAGGGAGCTAGATTCTTCAACAAAATATCACAGGTATGGACTCTATCCCAGTTGGTCCTTAGGTCTTTGTGTCCCTCTCCATGTGAAACATCTTGGGCCAAGCCTTTACTAGAATGAGCTATTAAGCTCTGGTTACAGCATTCAAATGTTTTTGTAGGTGTGAGATCCAAAGTTTTTCATATCCCATTGTGGAAGAGGAGGCAGAAAGATTGCAAGAGCCATGGGAGGAGGTGTTTGACCATATGAAAACAGACTTATGGGCTTCTGAGACCTTACTCATATGAATCTATAGCAATGGTGTCAGCATACACAAGACCTATGCATACTGAGCCAGACCCAGGACAGAACTGTGGAAATGGACAGCAGGCCCCAACATTAGCCAATGAAATGTTGGCAGCTGACTACTGCTGAATGAACCAGAGCTGATCTTCCTTAAGGGAATGACTCTAAATAGGCTCACTAGACCCCAGTGGATGAACCTGCACTGAGGTATGTCTGGGTTTACTATCCTGACTCTATAAACCTTAACATAAATGACAGAATATATGAAACTTAGTGGTGGGGGCTAAGGGAGTGTGCAGACATGGGAGGAGGGTTAAAAATGATTAAGATGTTTTGCATGAAATACACAAAATTCAATTAAAAATATAAAAAACAACTAAACACCAAAAAAAATCAGTTAAGAGAGAATTTTCAGAAAAAGGAATGTGAAACATTTAAAATGAAAAAATAAAAATAAATAAATTGATTTTAAGAAGTGAAATATTTAAAATGACTGTTCAACATCCTTAGCCATAGGAAAATACAAATTAAAGCTACTTTGAGATTTCAGCTTACGCCAATCAGAATGGTTAATTATTTTAAAAGACAGAAGTGTTTGTGAGATGTGGAGAACAGAGAACCCTCTTGCACTATTGGTAAGAGCACACATTGGTGTGGCCACTACAGAAGCTGCTGTGGCAGTTCCTCAGAAAACTGGGAAGTTTCCTAAGATTGTAGCGCCCTCCTTCTGGTATTCAGCAAAGCTTGGGAGCCTACAGCAATGATGATAAGTTAGTCGAAGAGCAGAAGCAGTATTTTTGCCTTTGCCTTCGGAGGTCAGCCATAACCCCTCAGACAATGAGTTCCCTCTTGTAAGTCTCTTGTCCTCTTGATCAGAGAGGCCATTGACTTCAGACTCTAACAGTATTCATCCTACAAGAAGTGCAATTACTGAAGGCCTCACGCTGGGTGTGAAACAGTATAAAAGTTGCAATTGTACAGGGCTCTCCACTATTATCAAGCAGGTGCCTAAGGGATATGTAACTTGCCAAAGGGGAAAAAGCAGGCAATAATAAAATAAATCCCAGTTTGGATTCCTCTTTCTTTAATGTTCAGATGGGTCAGCCTCTCTGCTGGCATTTCCCGGTCTATCCTTCACAGCCAAAAGGTGTACGTTTTCAGGCATTTAGACTGGTGTTTAGATGTGGAAGCATACAAATCTCCTCCCATTGTTAGTTTCAGGATCTCAAATTAAAAATTTATCAATAGGTTTGGAACACAGAGTTTTCCATTTGTATCCCAGGAGGGATACTACACTATATCCCAACTCCCTCTTTTTGTTTTTAAAATTTTTATGTTTTGACATATAGATGCCTAAGTAGTATTACACATACCCATAAACAGGAGCCAAGGCATAAGTTTTCATTAAATTTACCCAAATTGTTTATCATTGACTGTATGCTACTTATTTGGGAAGTAAACTTAAACTTAATTCCTTTAAATTGTCCTACAAGTAAAAGAAAGTGTTACAAGGTGATATTGTATAACTCAGAAAAATATGGAGACCATTTGTATACCTTAACCCCAACGTTATTGTTGGAAGTTCAATACAAATTATAAATAAAACAATTAACATTTTATATTCTCAACTAGTTCAAATGTATTACCATTTTCACCAAAACCTACAATCAAATTTAACTAATCTAAACATTTCACTAAGCCTTAAAATATCCTATAATATGTGGACAAAGTTTGGGCAGAGTTGAGTACCTGCCAAATAAATTTTACCCAATATACACTTTGCTCTTTAAAGCTATATGACTATACTATGACTTCAGAGAAATCAAGTCCATTAACTTATATAGTTTATTTTGTATTTCTATGTAAATCTCTACTGAAATACCTCTCTATATAAATATATGTTTTTTTTAAATATACCCTTTTAAACTGCAAACCTTACAGAGTGGATTTTAATGACTATCTTTATGCAAGCTCTTGGCATTCTTCAGGCCTGGCATGAAAACCTGCTTTAAAGATGTTTCAGTATCTAGCTCCATTTATTTATTTTTTTATGAGTACAGGCATCCTTCTTGTAAAACCAATTTGCAAGCAGTTGTGTCCAAACCCACACAGCCCAAGGCTCCCACCATCCAGCTTGGAGGGGCTTGTATGTACAATCAAGTTGATCAAATAAGTGTCCAGTCTATATTGCTGTAGTTTTACCATTCACCCCAATCACAGCCATTACATTCTTCCATGCCCCCTCTCCCGCAGATTGTTCCCTAGGCTTAGAAAAGGGGCACAGGTGGATGAAAACAGGCTGCTTTGTCTGGAGATGTCATTCTGGACTCTGATAAGTTGTGGCTGTTTCCTTTCATGGGCTGACAGTTTGTCCAGGAATAACCTTTCAATCCTACTAATGAAGCACAAGTGATTAGATATATAGGTATTTAAACAGTACTCATTATTATGGTGGTTTACTTTGGTATAGACACAGATGGTTGGATGGTGTGCTAATCCATGAATTACATTTTTTTTTCTGTAAAAGATGACAAGGTCTTACTGTGGTCTATAGCATCTCCTAATCACTAGAGGATGTAATCTTGTGGCATCATCCATGAGTTATTCCTCCAAGGAGAGAGCTAATAGCCAAATATATTTGGGATATACAGACATATAGCTGCCACTGTTGCACAGTATTTCCAAGCAGGTGATGTTTAGTTGATGTTGGCGGAGGAGTCTTGCTTAACTCAAGGAGAACAACATTTGCTTTATTCGTTCAGTGGCCTTTCGTAACACTCTCTGGTATTCCAGAGACCAACTGTACACTTGGATGTGCATAGACCATGAGGATTTAAGGTTATTATTCAGATATGTGTGTTGCTTCCTTTTACCTTATTTTTTGTTTGCACTGTTTGTATAAGTTTATATTTACTCTGTTATGATTTTGTTGCTTTCTCTCTTTATTTGCTTAGGGATAGTTGCTTCTTTCCTCTGTTCTTTGGATTGCTTTCAAGGATATTCTGAAGTGTTGGTTTCTTAGACATGTATTCTTGCATCTCGTTCATGTTGTGAAAGATTCTTCTTTCTCCTTTAACGATAATTGACATATTTGCTGGGTATAGTAGTCTGTGTTGGCATCAAAAGACATTTAGTACTGGGAATACTTTGGTCCACATGCTTCTAGCTTACATAGTTTGCACTGAGAAGTCAGCTGTAATTCTGATGGGTTTCCCATTATATGTAACTTGTTTGTCTCTTGTAGCTTTCAGTATTTTGTCTTTGTTTTGAGCATCTAGTGGTTCAAGAATTATATGTCGTGGGGAGCTTCTTTTCTGGTCCTGTCTATTTGGTGTTCTATGTGTTTCTTCATTCATAGTTTGTTTTTCTGGGACTGTGTTACTTCACTCAGCATGATGTCTTCTAGCTCCAGCCATTTACCTGCAAAGCTCATGATGTCATCTTTCTTTACTGCTGCATAGAACTCCAATGTGTAGATGTACAACATTTTCTCTATCCACTCGTCATTTGAGGATCACTTGTGTTGATTCCAGCTCCTCACTATTGTGAAGAGAGCTGAAATAAAAATAGATGTGCATGTATCTCCACTGTAATATGAGTCTTGTGGGTACCTACACAGGAGTGGTATGGCTGGATCAGGTGGCAAGTTCATTCCAAGTCTTCCAAGGGTTCTCCACACTACTTTCCATAGTGGCTGTACGAGTTTACATTCCCATCACCAATGGATGAGTGTTCACCTTTCCCCACAATCTCTCCAGCACTTGGTATCATTTGTTTTGTTGATCCTAACCAGTCTTGTTGGAGTAAGATAATATCTTAAAGTGGTTTTATTTTGCATTTCCTTAATGATTAGTGATGCTGAACTCTTCTTAAGATGTTTCTCAGTCATCTCTAATTCCTCACTTGTGAAGTCTCTGTTCAGCTCTTTGCTCCATCTATTGAGTGGGTCATTTGTTTTCTTCTTTGTTTTTTGAGTACTTTATATATTCTGGAAATCAATGCTTTGTCAGATGTATCTGTAGTGAAGGTTTCCTCCCACTCTGTGGGGTTTCTCTTCACTTCCTTGATTGTTTCTTTTGATGTTTTTGAGTTTAATGAGGACCCATTTATCAATTGTCCACCTTAATTCTTGTGCAGCTGCTGTCTGATTTAGGAAGTCTTTTCCTATGCCTATGTCTTGTAGTCTGCTGCCAACTTCTTCTATCACCTTCAGAGTTTGGGGTTTCGCGTTGAGGTCTTTGATCAATCTGGAGTTGACTTTTGTACAGGGCAAGAGACAGGAGTTTAATTTCATTTTTCTACAAGTGGTGATTCAGTTTTGCCAACAACACTTGCTGAAGATGCTGTCTTTCCTCCATTGTGCCTTCTTGCCCCCCCCCTTGTCAAATATGAGATGGCTGAAATTGTATGTGCTCAAGTTTGGATCTTCAGTTTTGTTCCATTGGTCAACAGGTCTGTTTTAGTGCCAATACCAAGCTGGTTTTATGACTATGGCCCTGTAGTATACTTTGAAATCTGGTATAGAGATACCTCCTGTATTGCTCTTTTCACTCAGGGTTGTTTTGGCTATTTGGGGTCTTTTGTTTTGCCCAATGAAATTAAGGACATTTTTCCTAATCCAGCATCCCTTCATGCTTAAAGTCCTTGGATTGGAGGGATCATTCCTCAATGTAATCAAAGCCATATACAGGAAACCCACAGCCAATATCATCCTAAATGGGGAAATGACAGAAGCATTCCCTTTAAAGGTAGGAACTTGGCAATGCTTCCTTTTACCACTCCTCTTCAATATAGTGCTTGAAATACTTGCTAGGTTAATAAGGCAAGAAAAGGAAATTAAAGGAGTACTAATTGGAAAAGAGGAAGTCAAGCTATCCCTTTTTGCTGATGATATGATTCTTTACTTAAGGGATGCTAAAAACTCCACCAGAAAATTTCTAGAAACGATTAAGAGTTTCAGTAAAGTGGCAGGATACAAAATTAACCTAGAAAAATCAGTAACCTTTCTTTACACCACAAACAAGCAACTGAAGAAGGAATTAAAGGAGACCTTTACACTAACAATAGCCTCAAAAACAATAAAATACCTAGGAACAAACCTAACCAAAGACACCAAAGATCTCTACAACAAAAATTTGAAATACTTTAAGAAGCAAATTGAAGAAGACATCAGAAGATGGAAAAACCTCCCATGCTCATGGATTGGGAAAATTAATATTGTAAATGTCCATTCTACCCAAACTCCTGTATAGATTAAATGCAATCCCAATTAAAATGCCCAAGAGTTTCTTCACAGGCTTAGGAAAAAAAAGTCCTTTTTTCATTTCATACTGTGATTTTTGTAGATTTTCCACTTCCCTCTGAAGCCTGTCATTCTCATCTTGTAGCTCCTTGTTTCATTGGACATTTTCTTTTTTCATTTCATCCTGGGATCTTTTCAGTGTTTCCACTTCCTATGGGAGTTTGTCATTTTCTTCACCTAGGTCCTTCTTGAGTTTTTCAATCTCTCCTTTTAGTTCTTTCCACTGTTTGTCATTATCTCCCTATAGGTCCTTCTTGAGTTTTTTAATCTCTTCCCTTAGTTTTCTAATTTCTTTGACTACATCTACAGTTGTTCTTCTAAGGTCAGTGTCTTGGCTTCTTTCTTCAGAGATCTCATTGGAGGGATCTTCTATAACGTTGGTAGAGTTTGGTGTGTATTTATTAGGAAGTTTTCCCATGTTTTTTCTTGATGTCTTTGGCATGTGGATTTGTCTGCTTATTTCTTTCTTTGAATTCTGGCACCTCAAAGTTGGCTGCACAGACTATGCCTCAGCCTGTTAGGACCTCTGCACCAGAGCTCCACCAGGTTTGGGGGAGGGTAATCGCTGGGTTGAGTTGCTACTTTGGCCCACGCACCAGTAGCCTCCCAAGGGTCAAGACAGGTCTGTCTTGCCTCATATGCTCCTCGCTGACTCCAAGTGCCTGTCTGCAGTCTGAGCTTGGAATTCTGAGGGCTGGTGTCCATCCTCCCAAAGGTCAAGGCAGGTCCACCTTGCCTGGGTGGCACCTCACTGGCTCTGCGTGGCTGTTTGGAGTCTGAACTGGGACTTCCAAGGGTGGGTGGCAAGCCCCTGAAGGGACAAGGCGAGTCCTCCTTACCTCACTGGCAACTCACTCATGATAAGGTATGTTTAAAATGGGAGAATATGGTAGGAACCATCCTGAACAAGGAAAGGGGAGGGGTCTGGGCGGCCTGGAATTTACTGTGCAACATTGAGCTAAGAATAAAATAAACTGAAACAGTTTCTGTTCAAAAGGAGTTTTTCTGATCATTGCATTACAGCTGAAGTCCAGTATTTCCAGGCTTTACCTACTTTCCACATCTCTACCGCTGCGATACAGGGCATTCCCATGACACCACGAATCTCCCATTGCTCAGTCTCAAGGAGGTGTGGGAAATTTCTACATGCCTCTAATCTCCCCACGGATTTGTCTTTGATATGACATTTATGTGAATGTTTGATAATAGTACCTTTCAAAGATGAAAACACTTATTTTCTAGTTCATGTTTGTTTTGTATTATATCTTCCTTAAATGACCAACACATTCAAAGTTGCCTCTGGGTACATTTTTAAAATTGTTAATTTAATAAACATTCAGAATTCCCATTTCTTTTATATTTTTATCATATGTGATTGGCATTTATCCATTTCATAGAAATTATTTATTTTGCATTAATCTCCTGATTTTTATTTGAATATGGTTCCAACACTGAAAATAAAAATTTCCCATTATTAATTTGCATTTTTCTTTTCATTCAATACTTATGTAGTATGTATAAGGAACCCTCCACAACAAAGGGATGGCACTGCGGTATACTCTGTGCCTGAGGGCAAGCACACAATTCTATTCTACCTGTTATGACCCTGTATTATGGGATGCCCAATCAAAATGTGCTGCCATATATGAGAAACAAAGAAAATGAGCTGTAAGGGGCACTAATGGGGCATAATACCTGGGATTTTGCTTCATTTGCCACTCAATGTTTGGCAGGTACAAACCCACTGACTCAGGTTCTGGCACAAATAAAATTCCTAGAAAGAAACACCCCACTGTCTCATCTCTCTGCACAAACCATCGACAACACAATGGTAATATTTTGTGTCATTGTAGAAACATCTTCATTTTTGAGAGTTAATTTTTCACAGTGCATATTGTAAACCTCAGATGAAGATAGTAATAAATGAGATGGGGACTAAAGACAAAACCTCTTAGATGTAAGACACCCCCAAAAGTGCCTATGAGGCACTGGAGAGATGGGTCAGGTCTTCCAGAGGACTGGAGTATGGTTCACAGTATACCCATTAGGCAGTGCACAAATGCCTTTAACTCTAGCTCCAGGGGATCCAGAACCTTCTTCTGGCCTCCATGGGCAACACACACACACACACACACACACACACACACACACACACACACACAAAAGTAAAGAAGTAAATGTTTTCTACATGTATATGTAGAAAACAGACTTCAGCCTATCATACAGTTAGACTTCAGACTTCAGCCTATCATACAGTTTAGACTTCAGACTTCAGCCTAACATACAGTTTAGACATGTCAATGTTTCCTTTGAATTGCAATAGGAAAGCAGGACAAGTGCACTGGACACTGTCTGATGAGTGTCTGGCCAGTGACACACTCCCAGAAGAGCCAGAGAATGAGTGCACATTGTGACACACAAGGGATGAGACCATGCAGCACACCACTAACACACTAAGTGAACAGGGCTCCATAAAGAACTGCAGGCACAGTCCCATGACAATTGTGTGTGTTTCTCCCTCAGACCATGGTTTTCTCAGGGGGTGAAGAAAAACCAAATGAATATTATTCCTACCTCATTAAAAGACAAGATATTCAGAGAAAATTCACAGAATTCCTCACTCATACCCTGAACAGAAGAGCTCTTGAGAAAAAGATGAAACATATATTTTGAATTATATCAGGTAAGGCTGAATTTGGGAGCTTTGTGAGATTCCACAAGTACTAGCTTATGGGAAATGTAATGTTCTTTGAAGTGTTCACATCAATTATTTCATATCAAATCAGAGTAATTTTCATGTGAACCTAGGGAAGCATTGTTTTTTCTATTGCTGAAAGTCTTTCAAACACCTGACTTCTTCTTAAACGTTGCCAGAATAGGGCTGGAAGCCACATTAGCAGACCTTGTTTGTTTTTGTTTGTTTGTTTTTATTACTTTTATGTGTATGAGTGTACTGTCTGAATGTAGGTTGGCTCACCCATGTCGTGCAATGCTGCTGCGAAGGTCAGAAAAGGGTGTTGGATTCCCCTGGAAATGGAGTTAAAGATGGTTCTTAGCCACCATGTGGGGGCTGGAATTGAACCCAGGTCCTTTGCAAGAGCAGTTATCACTTTTAACCACTGAAACATCTCTCTAGCCCCAGTCCTTCTTTGTTTTTAATCATGATGTCTGATCTACCCTTGTAGTTCAGCTTCTCGTTTTCAAGAACCTAAAAAAAAATTATCTTTATGTAAAATGTGATTATGACCACAAAGCCATGTTTAATCATATAGGACAAAGAAAGATATTAAACACCCTCATCAACACAAATTTAATTTTAATTTATTTATAAATTTAAAATAGTCATTAAAACATGACCTATCTTGCAGGCACAATAGCAAATGTAGCTGAGAAAATGCAGGTAACTGAGAGGCATCTTCTTCCATTGTCCATGGTGTGAAGGTTGATCATTTTAAGCTTTTAAAACCTGTCTTAAAAGCATGCATCAGCAATGGCAGCAGTATTAAGCTCATGCGATTGCTATGGGGACTAAACAGGACTAAACACAATTTAACAATGATGTTTCTTGGATTCATACAATCTTAACTCCTAATTTAATAGAGAATCAAGAAATCATAAAACATTTCTAAATGTAGAAAATATTAGTTACACTATTTTTTAATTTAATTTTTATTGATGCTTTGTGCATTTCATACATCATTTTCCAATTCAGATCAGGCATATTTCCCTTTCCCTTCCCCCCCACCCCCACCCCATCCCAGATCATGTATTCTGCCATAACTGTCCTGCATCTTTCTCTGTTTTTTTTTTTTTTCATTTTTTAGCTATAAGAGATAATCCATGAGTACAAGCATCCTTCGTGCAAAACCAAACTACAGGCTGTTGTGCCCAAACCCCCACAGCCCCACCATCCAGTGGGGGGTGACAGGTTGTTTGTTCAATCAAGTTGATCAAATGAGTGTCCAGACTACATCGCTGTAGTTTCACCATTCACCGCAATCGCAACCTTTACATTCTACCATGCCGCCTCTTCCGCAGATTGTTCCCTAGGCTTAGAAAAGGGGCACAGGTGGATGAAAAGTAAAACAGTCCACTCTCTCTGGAGCTGTTGACTTGGACTCTGGTCAATTCTGGCTGTTTCTTTCATGGGCTGACAGTTTGTCCAGGAGTATCCTTTCGATCCTACTAATGAAGCACAAGCAATTAGATATATAGGTATTTAAGCAGCACTAATAGTTATGGTAGGTTACTTTGGCATAGACACATATGTTTGGATGATATGTTAATCCATGAATTACATTTTCCCCCCTGTTAAATGTGACAGGGTCTTACTGTGGCTTATAACATCTCCTAACCTGTAGAGGATGTAACCTTGTGGCATCAGCCATGGGTTATTCCTCCAAGGAGAGAGCCAATAGTTACAGTATTTTTAAATAAATCATCTGAACTTATAAATTAAGGCATGTTGTTTCCACATTGGTTATTTATTTATATTTCTTTTTTGGAAACACTGACATCTGAACCGAGGCTCTTGGACTTGGTAGTCAAGTGCTCTACCAGGAGCTACAACTGTAGCGCTGGCCTTTAGTTTTTTCATGTGTAGTTATTTATTAGGATTCAAAATATCTGTAAGAGATAAGCTTCTGGAGGTAACGTTAGAAACACCAGTGTTTAAGAAGATTATTTGGGGCTTTATTTTTAAAATGACATCTTAAATAGTCAAAATAATAATCCCCCTAAATGAATAAGAATCTCCAGTAAAGATTCAAGTAGTGCTGCAGGTTTGCGATGATCTATTGAATGCCATTGCCTGGCCAAGTGACCACTCCATTCACAACACCAGGCATCTCCTGTTAGTGCTGGCTGCTCAGTACCAGGAGAGTGACGTTCTTCCTTTCCATTTCACTATTTTATTTCTGTTTCCAAGGTTTCTATGACAGATACTAGCTTGATGTAATCACTCTATGAGAGCTATAAATAACCTTGATGAACTCTCTTTTGGATTTCAAAAGCCATTACCAACATTCCCACATGTGCCATCTTGAAATCTGGGACTCAAGAAGGTTCTGCAGTACCTGGAACCCGTGTTAATTCATGTTCATTCAAGCAACTGAGAACACTTGAGAAACTGGGCAAAAGTCAGTTAAGGTAATTGGCAACATCATTTCATTTGTAGACTCAAGATTTCTCTGTTCTGCAGGGTTTTTTTATGGAAATTATCTCACATTCCCTGTACAAAACATTTCCTACATATACTTCTTCCTTACGTACAAAAGATTCATCCACATTTGAACAGTTCTTGTCAATCTGAATTGTTGATTCTGTTAAATGACCAATACTTTTTGAAACTGATGCACTTAGTTTCAAGATTCATAGTTTCTATAATCCATGTAGACAGAATGATCATGTGTATTTTCTATTATTTGAGTTCTTACATCTTCAGAAATGTAAAATTCAGTGTAGTTTGAAAAGGGCACAATTAAAAATTAATTTTCTAACAAAAAAAAAGAAAGACTTCTACCCTGTGATGATATTTTTTTTAAGACTAACGATCCTCTGTCGTTAAACTTGCTCTGGGATGGCTACCTGCATGACCACTGAAGGAGGTGGAGGGCACTGGATCTTGGAGGTCTCAACGTGCAGGTACTTCTGATTCCCACAGGAGTGAGACACCACAGCATGACACCTCTTAGAAAGATGTCTGTCATGCCACCTGGGAGTAAGGTCAAAGTGATGGGAACCATTTCTCCAGTGTCTGCCTAACGAATGAATGAATGAATGAATGACAAGCCTGCACTGCATGTGGGAGGCACCAAATTCTGTAGTTGTGGGGATCACTGAGGTTTTCTCTTTTGCTCCGCTGGGAAGAGTCTCCCCTTCCCCTTCCACACCTCCAGTTCTCTATGTTAAGGTTGTCTGTTTTTATTACAATTCTAAAGTCCAGTGTTTCCAAGCTTCACCTCTTTTCCACATCTCTACTGTTGAGATACAAGGCATTCCCATGACACTCACCATGAACCTCTCATACCTCAATCTCAAGGAGATGTAGGAAACTTCAGGGTATGGATAATCTCTCCACAAATTTGTAGTTTTGTTTAATCTAACATTTACATGAATGTTTGATAATGGAAACTTTTGAGATGAGATCACTTGTATTCTGAGTTTATATTTGTTTGGTATCATATCATCCTTAAATGACCCAGACTTTAATTGTAGCCTCTGCACACATTTAAAAATGAGTGCATTATTTAGTTCAAGGCCAGCCTTACAGAGTAAGTCCCAGGCCAACTGAGGCTAAAGGGAGACCCTGTCTCAAAAAGACAAATAAATAAATAAATAATAATGTTTATTTAATAAGCATTCAGAATTTATATTTCCTATTTATTTTTATTGTTGATATCTGATTGAAATTTGTCCATTTGTTCATTATTTATTTTGCATTAATGTCATTATTTTTACTTGAGTATAATATCCATAATGAGACTACATTAAAAATTTCCCATTGTTGCCAGGCATGGTGGCGCACGCCTTTAATACTAGCACTTGGGAGGCAGAGGCAGGCAGATCTTTGTGAGTTCAGGGCCTGCCTGCTTTACAGAGTGAGTTCCAGGACAGCTGGGGCTACAGGGAGACCCTGTCTCGAAAAGACCAAAAAGAAATTTCCCATTGTTAATTAGTATTTTTCTTTTAATTCACCAGTCTCAGTAGTTTATATAACCATTGTTTTGTGGCTGTTTTTAGTTCCAAGAATGAGCAACAGTTCCTCATAATTTCCTTATACTCTTTTATGATTTAATTTATTTTTGTCTTTTTGAGACAGGGTCTCCCTGTAGCTCCAGCTGGCCTGGAACCTGCTATGTAGACTAGATAGCCCTCGATCTCACAGATATCAGCCTCCCCAGGGCTAGGATTAAAGGTGTACACCACAATCCCTGGCTAATTTATTATCTTTTAAATGCATATTTATATTTTTGTTTGCATAACTGAGTTTTGATAACTATTCTTTTATAACATCTAGGAAAATAAGATTAGACATCTTCTTTCTGTGGCCTCTTGGGTAAATTCATTCCTATCTTTTGTCCATATTGTTTCAAGTGTCCTCCATAGGGCTGGTTGGGCTGGCATGAATTCCTTTACCCTATTCATGTCATGAAAATTTTCCATTCCCCTTTGAACATGATGGATAGTTTTACTGGATAAAGGATTCTGGGTTGACCTTTATGGTCATTTAGAACTGGGAATATTTTGGTCCAGGCTCTTTTGGCTTTCATACTTTGCACTGAAAAGTCAATCAGCTGTAATTCTGATGGGTTTTCCTTTTTACATATTGTTGTTTTTTCTCTAGCAGCTTTTAATAGCTTCTCTTTGGTCTGTACATTGAAAGTTTTTATTTGATATGCCATGGGAGCTTTCTGTTGGTCATGTCTGACATGTTCTGTATGCTTCTTGAATCTCTGTAGCTAAGTCTTTCCTTAATTTAAGGAAGTTTTCTTCTATAATCCTGTTGAATATCTGTTCAATGCCATTGGTATGAGATTCTTCTTCCTGTATGCCCATAATTCATAGATTTGCTCTTTGTATGTTTACCCACATTTCCTGTGTATTCCATTCCTGTATTGTTTTATTTTTATTTAACACAACCTTTGCTTAAAGAGTCCAGATTTTCAACTTTGTCATTCAGTCTTGATATCCTGTTTTCTATTTCAATTCATTCTGCTTGTGAGGCTTTCTGCTGTTGTTTCCAATTGGCTTATTGGGTTTTTCAACTCCATATTCAGTTCCATTTGAGTTTTCTTCATTATTTATAACTCTTTTTTGAATTCACTTTTCAATCATGAATTATTTTGATATCTCATTAAGCTGCTTATTTGTATATGGTGATTCCAAGTGGCAGAAGCACTTAGGAAGTCAGCCCCCAACCCCCGGCCCTCAGGCTGGAGCCCTGCTTGCTTTTGGAACCTGCCTGGAGCCACTGTCTTTGATGCTTTGGGTAAAACATTGTCACATTCCTGTAGTGATCTGGAGTATATGGTGTATATTCCTGTACACCCCAACCCCCGGTTGCACCTCACAATGTCCAATATAAATACCCAGGGTTGTAAAAGTAAAGTTGAGTTATTTTCCATGGAATTTTCCTGGCCTGGCTCTTGAGTCCCTACTTTTCTTGTTCTTTCTTCAACCCCCTCCAGGTTTCCCAGTACCTTCTCCCTCCCCCTCCCTTCCTGGGCTAGGACCTGGACTTGCTGACCAGCTGGCAGGAGCAGATCCAGGGAACCTACAGTCCTGGGAAACTTCAGGCCCTGGACAAAGGGGGAAGAACATGGAAAGGCTACATTTGTATATTCTTGGGCTTCCTTTACAAGTTTATGTTTTTCCTCTTTGAGTTCATTGAGTTGTTTCTGTATTAAGTTCTTTGATCATGTAATTCTGTGTCCTGGGACAGTTCTCATTGTAGTTCACTTCTGGAGAATTAGTGGGCTTGGTTGGGGACATATTCTCTTGGTTTTTTATTTTATTTGTGTTTTGTACTGCCATTTGGGCATACTGATGTTCTTTGTTGGTTATGTCTCTAGTAGGAACTTCTATTCTGCTTTTGTTTAATTGAATTTTGGTTCTGTTTATATAGCTTGGTTACTTTTTGTTCAAGTTGGCCAATAAATTTGTGCATGTTGCAGGATATTGCAGAGTAGGAGACTGAACAGGATGCTTGGTGAGACAGGGTCATATGTAGGCTAGAAGATAGATTTGTCAGATTAGTATAAGGGCTGGTCTATGTCAGACAGATCCAGAGCCAGTGGAGTCTATGCTAAGGAGTTTAGCTAGTCTGGGTTAGGAAGTTAGTCCAGAGATGCGACACAGAGGAATTGGAGTGGGCTTAGGTCTCAGGTTGGCAGAGGACAGGGTGGGGTTGGGGTGAGGAATGGAATAGAAACATGGGTGGGTGGGATCTGACCTACCAGAGTCTTAGTTGGGTGGGTTTGTCCAGAAGATTGGGAACCAGAGAAGATGGGGATGGGGACCAACTGAGGTGGGGCTTAGCAATCTATGCTGGGGAGGTTGAGTTATTCTGGGTTAGGAAGCAACTCCAGAGACCTGAGGTAGAGGAATTAGAGCCTGCATGGCTCCAGGGCTGGCAGGGGACCAAGAGTTAGAGGGGTGGAGAGAATTTTGCTCTTTGCTCTTTTTTGAACACCTTGTAGCCCCAGCTAGACTGGAACTCGCTATGTAGACCAGGATGGATTCAAATTCAGAGAGATCTGTCAACCTTTGCCTCCTAAGTACTGAGAGTATAAGGGTGGGACCAAGAGTGTTTAAAAGAAGAAGCAGAGTTGCTAATAAACATACAAAAAGTGTCGAATATGCTTAGCCATTGGGAAATGCAAATTAAATCAACTTTAAGGCACCTTCTTGTATATATCAGAATGGCCATTATCATGAATAAAATGACAAGAGGCCAGACATGGTGGTGAGAGGCCGGGCATGGTGGTGCTTGCCTTTAATCCTAACACTTGGGAGGCAGAGGTAGGTGGATCTTTGTGAGTTCAAGGTCAGCCTGGTCTACAGAGTGAGTTCCAGGACAGCTGGGACTACAGGGAGACCCTATCTTGAAAAGACAAAAAAAAAAAAAAGAAGACAATATATGCTATTGAAGATGTGAAGGAATGGGAAGCCCTTCTCCAGTGTGAGTGGAACTGTAAACTACTTTGACCACATTGAATCTACCTGGAAGGTTCTCAAAAAACTAGTCATAGAGCTACCTCATGCTGTAACTACACTATGTATATGGAAAAAAAGCTCTAGATTCTTCTACAGAGGTATCTCCTAAACCGTGATCAGTGATGTTCTATTCACAAAATTAGGGAATCAAATCAGCTTCGGTGTATATCAGCTGATGAAGGGATGATGCAAATGTGATAAATATATATATGAGTTTTATTGAGATTGCAGAAAAAGAAAATTATGAACTTTACAGGAGAGTAGATGAAACTGGAGAAAATATACTCAGATGAGCCAGGTGGAGGAGAAAGATAGATCACTTCTCATTAATTTGTGGCTCTTAGCTTTGATTTAGTTTGCTGTGTTTAACTTGGAGTACCTGTGTGAGTCAGGGATGTGAATGCATCTTTTGTAGAGGAGGGGACTCTTCTATTTGGCTGAATATTATAGTCTTGATATACACTAATTAAGTTATTTATGAATTCAACTTGCATTTCACATTTAACTTTTTAAATTAAATCTAATTTTGGAATTCATTATTCCTTGAAGATCCTCTATTCAGTTGGTGAATTCATACCTCTTAGTATGATACTATGCCAAGAAAATGTCAAAGACAAGTTTTGGAATTCCAATTTAATTGTTATACTTGCACTTATCTGTAAAAGTTTGGCTATATTGTATAAGAATTCTGTGTGTTACCTCAGACATATTTTCATTTTGAAAGATATTTGATATCACAGTGTAGTCTTTTTACCCTCAGAGGAAACACAGTAATACATATAATATGGACAAAAGATTTTTAAAAATTTTTACATCTAGATTCATTGGCACCCAGAAAACTTATGATTTCAACCTTTTACCTAGAGTTTAGAAAGGTCATTGTTTCCTTTGGATTGCAATAGAACAGCAGGCCAAGGGCCCTGGACACAGTCTGCTGTGTCTCTGGTCAGAAGGCAAAGTAAGACTTTCAGTGTCACTCCAAGAAGAGCCAGAGCATGAGTTCAGAATGTGAGGTGTGAAGGGAGGGACCACGCTGTACACCATTAATATCCTAGGTGAATAATTCTTCATGGCGGACTGCAGTTATGGGCCCATGACAATTGTTTCTTCTGCAATCCATTGCTTTCCCTGGAGGGTGAAGTGTAACCATTAAAAATTATTTCGTCTCATTAAAAAGATGAACACTTTGGAAAAATCCAGTCTTTCAGTTTTTCTCTCATCATGGGCAGTAGAAGGGCTGAGGAGTAAAAATTTTTATGTCATTTTAAATTCTGCCAGGTAAGTCAGAAATGGAAGTGGGGAGAGTGGTGCACAGCCAGGAAAACGCAGAGCGGTCTATTCTACACGGAAGAGCTTTAAAGAGGTGCTAAATGAAAAATCCAAATATCCTTTCAAGTGTGCACCTTAATTTCAATTTTAAAAAATTTAAAAGTATATACTATATTTCAGATATGTAGGATAAAGTGTGGTATTTTGATGAAATTATACAATAGGAAACTATCAAATCGGGTTAATTGGCATCTTCATTTAGGAAATAATTTATCTTAGTTTTTAATTTTTTAAGCTTTAATCAGTTATTTTATATTCCATGAAATGTATTTTTATCACATTCACCCCTAACTCTTGCACCTAACTTCCAGATCCATCCCAACCCTTACCGGCAGCTTCATCATGTCCTGTTTTTTTAAAAAATAAATGATAATAATAATAATAATAATAATAATAATAATAATAAGCTATGGAATCCTATTGGTGCTGTCCATGAACTCCTGGCTATGGGATCATTCACTGGAACATGGCTGATCTACCTGAGCCCACACCCTTACAAAACTGACTTCCTAGGCTGGTGACATGACTCACTGATTAAAAGCAATCTGCTCTTGCAGAGGACCTCGGTTCAAATTCCACGACCCACATGACAGCTAACAATTGTTCATAACTCAGTTTCCAGGGATCTGACATCCTCTTCTGACATACTTGGGCATTACATTATATGGGTACACTTACATCCATGCAAGCAATGTACTCATACACATAAAATAAGAAAGAAAAGAAAAAAAAAACTGATTTCTTTTCTCCAGAATCCATCAACCGTCCGTAGCTCCTCAGCTATGGGTAGGGGTTAGTGAACCTCTTGCCACTCCATGCTGAAATGTTGGCTGGCTTGATCTTGGGCAGGAAAACACAGGCTTGGGCAGTTGACTGCGATATGGATGCCCCATTTGTGGCTGAATGTTCCATTGTCACTTATTATCTGCACTTTGTCCAGTCGTGAGTTTCTGCATTAACCTGTCCCTGGCACAAAGAAATTTCTCTGATGAGATCCAGGAGCTTCACTAAACTAAGAGTAGAAAGATACCACTTATTTAAAGTGCACCCATGTTGTGCAATGACTGCAGAGGAATCAGACCCCTCTGGAATTGGAGTTATGGACAGTTAGCCACCATGTGGGTGCTGGGAACCGAACCCAGTTCCTCTGCAAGAGCAGAGAGTGCTCCTAACCACTGAGCAATCCTCCAGCCCCCAAAGATACACTTTTGCTAGCCTTAGCACTTGGGAGACAGAGACAGGAAGATGTCTGTGAGATCAAGGCCAGCCTGGTCTACATAGAAAGTTCAAGTCTAAGCTGGGGTTACAGGAAGAACCTGTCTCAAAAAGCAATGGACCCTAGCACAAATGACAGAATGTGGGAACCCCAGATAGGGGAGCTGTGGGAGGGTGCCAACGGAGAAGTGAGTATAAAGGCAATTAAGAATGAGTGAAAAATTATGTATTAAATACATAAAAATTCAATTAAATTTTTATAATAAAAACACCAAACAGGAAATAAAGATACAAATTTAGAGAACAGTTTGACACTAAGTTCATTTAGCAGAATAGTAGAAGTAGGTTCCACTGAGAACTATGAGCTACACAACCATGCAGTCTTGGCCAGACATTACAGAACTAAGCATGTGATGCCTTCAATCACATTAGATAGTAATTGGTTATCCCCATACCACCTGGGCCACTATATCACCCATGGCCACTCTTGCCACCACTGACATATTTCAGTTCACAGGGTTCACAGCTGGGTAAGACTACTGGTCATTTTTCTCCACCAGCAAAAAAACGGTTTCTTGTATCCTTGTATTGGGAGATTTTCACACCTGTCTTTTACCAGGTGATTCCTGGAAGCCACACTGGCAGAGTTCAAACTCCTTTCTGTTTGTAATCATGATCCAGGATCCTGCACTGTGACTGCCAAATGGTTATTTTTGAGATATACAGGAAGAAATTGTCTGCTCGCCATCCTCATATCTGGTCATGGGGATATGCCTAATGGTATCTCAAACAGGAAAATAAGAGGTCATCTAATACACACCAGTAAAAATTATGTTAACAGTAAATAATGTATCATCACCCATCTTTCATATTGAACAATGAAGATGCTGAGAGCAAATACAGATAACTGAAGACATCTTGTCCTGTTGTTCATGTCTGTGCAGATGAATAAATGTTATGCTCTCTGAGCTTGTTTCACCATACACTCTATGGCAACAATAGCAGTACTATGTGGAAAGGATTGTTGTGGGCTCCCAACAGAGCTGAAGCACAGTGTTCAAGTCAATCAGGAGAATAGCATCTACAAACATAGAATTAGATCAACATTCTTACAAGCATAAAGAGGTAAGGCTATCTGTGAGTAGGATGTTTCTTTTGAGTAGCAAAACCCAAATTGTTTAAGAATTAAAGCTAGAGAGTAATAGAAAATATATAAAATTAAAATCATTAATCATGAGGTTGTAGAAAAAGGCTTCTTTTATTTGTTTTTTATTTAATTTTTGCAAATGCCATACAAAGTATTTTTATTGTATTTAGGCCTCCCCATTGTTATTCTCTTATATGCAGCCCTTACTACCTTACTATCACCCCTGATTTCATATCTCTAATATATATATATATATATATATATATATATATATATTATATATATCCAATACTATTCTGACTCACCAATGCAATTGTATTTATTTCTTGTTTTCATTTTTCATTTTTTATTTTATTTTATGTATTTGGGTATTTTACCTGCATGTGTGAAAGTGCAAATACCTGCAAGTCCCACAGAGTTCAGAAGAAGGTGTCAGATATTCTGTAGTTGGGCTCTGGAAAGTTATTAGCTGCTTTGTGGGTGCTGGGAATCAAACCCAAGTTCTCTGGAAGGATAGCTCATGCTCCTAAAAACTGAGCTATTGCTCTAGTCCCCAAAGGATTTTATTACTTAGGATTTATGGATATAATTGATAAGTCTATGAAGGATATATTAGAAAAATGAATCCTTTCAGAAGATTGTTTGGATCTTTCAAAACTTAATACCTAGAGGAAGAAAAAGCTCCCCCAATCTCAGTGAGACTAGGACGAAGAATGCACTAAAATGAACAGAGCTTCCTGCAGAGTTTGCAGGGTGAAAACAGCTTTCAGGTTATGGCACGGTAGGGGTGGGTCCCCTCCACCCACAGCTCTGTGTCTTCTCCTCACTCTGAACTACTGAAAGAGGCAAACCCTTCACTCCACCTCACATTGTATTCCTGCTTAAGGCAAATCAAGTATCAGAAGCATCGATTTGCTTAGTCTTCACATGACATTATCAACTGCATGAAGGACCATAAGTTTTGATTTTCAAAGGTCATTTCCTAGCTTTCTTACTTGTGAAACCCTTTAAATCTGGGCTTCAGAAGAATCTGCTGTCTTATATGGAACAGATATTTCACACTTTGTGCAAACATTGGACAGGACTTAGTTCAGGTAGTTAGGAAGCATGTTCTTGCTCCTTTTAGGGAATAATTGGTATAGCTAAATATGCAGTTATTATGAAAGTTCTTCTATTTTTCAATTCAAGTTACCCTGCATCCCCCACAAAATATTTCCTGCAGTTCATTATTCCTCACACAACTCACTACTGTCCTCACTGAAGGTTTAATTTCTACCCTATGATGTCATTTGCCTCTGATCTCATCTTATTTTAGTTAGAGCTAATTTATTTAGCACCTAGATTTTGGTAACATTTGCTACTCTGTTACTGTACCTGCAATACATACTGAACAAGACACATTGAAAAATCCGTTAAGACCATACATATATTAAGGAGAGTAAAACCGTACTTATATTATATGAGTAATGTAGCAGTTGCATCTTATAGGCATTGAAATGCACTATTACTAAGAGAGAGACAGCACATGAGCTTCCCATGTGTCTTTTCCTTCTTTTCTCTCATACCAGGTGAACAGTGGACTACATGAACAACCACACAGTGGACAAGGATTTCTTCCTCATGGAATTCTCTCACAGCAAGCAGCTCCAGGAGTTTCAGGGTTTTCTGTTTCTGCTGATTTACTCAGTGTCCCTCACAGGGAACCTTCTCATCATCATGCTTGTCACTGTGGACCAGTGTCTTCACACCCCCATGTACTTCTTCATGAAGAACTTGTCCTTCCTCGATGTGGGCCTCATTTCAGTCACAGTCCCAAAGCTTGTTCTGAGCTCTTTCTCTCACAGGAGCACTATCTCTTTCCCAGGATGTCTCTGTCAGGTTTTCTTTGTGCCTTTCTTTGCCACATCTGAGCTTCTCCTCCTCACATCCATGTCATATGACCGCTATGTAGCCATCTGTCACCCACTACACTATGATGTCATCATGAACAGGGCAGTCTGTGTGCAGATGGTAGCTGCCTCTTGGCTATGTGGAAGTCTCTTTGGAGCCTTATATTCATATGGCACCTTCTCTTTATCTTTCTGTGGTTCCAGAAATGTACCTCAGTTCTTCTGTGATGTCCCCTCTCTGCTGAAGATTTCTTGCTCAGAGATGCACGTCACCATTGACATTAGTGTCATCTTTGGACTCATGTGTGGGTTTTTCTGCTCAGTGTCCATAGGGTTTTCATATGTTTACATTTTCAGCACAGTGCTGAGAATGACCTTGTTGCAAGGGAGGTCAAAAGCCTTCTCTACCTGTGTGCCCCATCTTATAGTTGTCTCCACATTTTTAGTCACAGGTGCCACTGCCTATCTGAAACCAGTTCCTGATTCCCCACAACTTCTGGACTTTTTGACATCTGTTTTCTATTCCGTAATGCCTCCATCTATAAATCCTATAATATACAGCCTGAGGAATAAGGAAATCAAAGCTGCATTGTTGAACTTGTTATGGAAACTAGACCATTATGAGTTTTATAGGGGAAAGCAGTCATAGTATCTAGAAAGGCTGCATGAAATTCTTGCTACATATAGATGTGTCTGTATTTCCAACCATATAAGTTCATTATGATATGTAATGAGTTCAATGTTTTAGTTTAGATAAGTAATTGATTTTAAACCTCTAGAAAGTGGTTTACAAGTTTATAATCCTGATGCAACTGTAATTATCTCAAACCTGTCTAGCTGGACATTTGTTGCTTAAAATGCATCTTTGTAATTCTAAACTTAGAAGCAATGTGACCAGAACTCTGAAGGATGTAAGAAAACTGTCCTCTTCAAATGACTTGATACCTCTCAAGTACATTGGCTTACATTGCAAAGACACCTTGCATTTGTAAGATAATGTATTTTGAATGGATAGATTATCCAGTATTCAAAATAAAATAATCTCATGTCCAGATGGATTCACAACAGAACTTTGCCAGACTTTCAAAGATCTAGAGCCAATAATTCTTGAATTAGTCAAAACTATAGAAATAGAGAGAGACAGAGAGACAGAGAGAGAGAGTCAAAACTATAGAGAGAAGAGAGAGAGAGAGAGAGAGAGAGAGAGAGAGAAAGAGATCATCCAAACTGCTTTTGTGAAGCCAATATTACTCTAATACCAAAGCTGGGTAAAGACACATGAGAGGAGTAGGAGACAGAGAGGAGGAAGAGAGAGGGAGAGAGAGAGAGACAGAGACAGAGAGAGAGAGACAGAGAGAGAAAGAAAAACTCTTGGCACATATCCATAATAATCATAAAAGCAAAAATTCTCAACAAAATACTCACAATTTGCATACAGATACACATCAAAAAGATCATTCACCATCATCAAGTTGACTTTATTACAGATATGCAGGTCTGGTTCAAGATATGTAAGTCAATAAATGTAATAAATCACATAACTGGACTTATAGACAAAAGTCACATGGTCATTTCAATAGATGAAGACAAGGACTTTGAGAAAATCCAAGATGAATACAATGAAAAATTCGTAAAGGGAATTGTACTGAATGGACATACCACAATATAATGAGGCTATATAAAATTAACTCACAGGCAACATCGTTCTAAATGTTAAAAAACTTAAATCATTTCCAATAAAATCGGGAACTAGACAAGGCTATCCCCAATCATTTTCAACATACTCCTTGATAAATAAGAAAATGAAAGTAAATTAAAGGGATAGTGGAAAATAAGATGTCAGATTTGCAGATTATTTATTATACAAAAGAGATTCCAAAAATTCCACCAGAAAACTGCTAGAAATGATCACACTTTCAGCAAAGTGGCATGTTACAAAACCAGTTTACAAAAATCAGTAGCCTTGTAATATCCCAACAATAACCAATCAGAGACAGAGGTCATGGAAACACATTCACAACAGCCACAAAAATATCTAGGAAAAATCCTAACAAAAGACATTAAATATTTCTACCGTAATAACTGTAAATCACTATAGAAGGAGACTGAGGAAGATCCAGGGAGATATAAAGGTCACTCATGCACATTGACTGGTGGAATTAATACTGTAAAAATGACCATCCTACAAAAAGCAAGGTACGCATTCAGTGCAATCCCAATCAAAATTCCCATGACATTCTTCACAGAATCAATAAAAATAAATTTTAAAATGATTATGGAATTATAAAGAATTCAGACATCCAAAGCAAACTTGAACACAAAGACCAATGCTGGAGAAAATAGCATACCATATCTCAAGCAATAACAGAGAGCTATAGTCATAAAACCAGCATGCTAGTGTTCCAGAAACATACATGTAAATCAATGGAACAAAATAGAAGACCCAAACATGAGTGCACAAAATTTCAGCCACCTATTACTTGACAAAGCTGCTAAGAACACACACTGGAGGAAAGACAGCATGTTCAAAAAATGGTGCTGGCAATACTGGACCTCTAAGAGTAGAAGAATGAATCTAGACCCTGAACATAAGTCAACTCCAATTTTATCAAAGACATCAATGTGAAATGTGAAATGTTGGAATTGTTAGAAGAACACATAGGCAGTACCCTACAAAATACAGGTGCAGATAAAGACTTCCTAAATCAAGCATGAGTTGTTCAGGAATTAAAGTCAGCAATGAACAAAAGCGACCTCATTAAACTAAAAAGCTTCTCCAGAGCAAAGGAAACAACAAATGGAGTGAAGAGGAAGCCCACAGAGTGGGAAAAAATCTTCACCAGCTATACATCTGGCAGAGGATTAGTACCCAGAATCTACAAAGAACTCAAAAAACAAAGAATCAAGCAAACAAACAACCTGATAGAAAAATGGGTGATAGCTGGGCGTGGTGGTGCATGCCTTTAATCCTAGCAATTGGAAGGGAGAGGCAGGCGGACCTTTGTGAGTTCAAGCCCAGCCTGGTCTACAGAGTGAGTTCCAGGATAGCTGGGGCTACAAGGAGACTCTGTCTCGAAAAGACAAAAAAAAGAAAACTAGGTTATGGATGGTAGCAGAGAGCTCTCAAGAGAAGAAATATAAATTGCTAAGAAATACCTTTAAATTTGTTCAGCATCCTTAGTAGTCTAATACCCTGCAAAAACCTGAAACAGGCACCAATTTCATTTCCAATCTTGAAAAACAGGAGCCAAGCTATACAAGCAATATAAAAAGAACGAAAATTAAATTAAACAAAAGCAGAGTAGAATTTCCTGTTAGACACATAATCAACAAAGAAAATCCACATGCCCAAATGGCAGCACAAAACTACAAATAATATGAAAAACCAAGAGAACATGTCCTCCAGCAAAACCCACCAATCCTACAAAAGTTCACTACAATAAGAACCACCCTGAAAAATCTCAGGACTCAGAATGTAAAAGAACAATCATGGGCTGGAGAGATGGCCTAGCAGTTAAGAGCACTGACGCTTTTGCAGAGGAACCGGGTTCGATCCCCAGCATCCACATGGTGGCTGAGAACCATCCATAACTCCAATTCCAGGAGAACTCAAGTTCCAGGGGAATCTGAGACCCTCTTCTGACCTTTGCGGCATTGCACGACATGGGTGCACAGACCTACATGCAGGCAGTACATTCAAATAAATAAATAAATAAATGAATGAATAAATAAATAAATAAATAAATAAATAAATAAATAAATTTTTAAAAAGAACAATCATAAACATTAACAAAGTACTTAAAGAAAATGCAGAAAAACAATTCAAAGAACTGAAAGTGGAAAGACACAAATTTATGATTGAAGCACAAGAATATACAAATAAGTGAGTTAATGAATATCAAAAACAACTGATGACTTGAAAAGTGAATTCAAAAGAAGATAGAAATGATGAAGCAAACCTAAAAGGAAATTAGCATGGGATTGAAAAACTCAATAATCCAATTATAAACACCAGAAAGACTCATAAAAAAAATAAATAAAACAGAAACAGAACATAAAGACTGGGTGACAAGGTTCAGAATTTGGACTCCCAAAGCAAAGACTATGCAATTAAAAAAAAAACAGGAATGGAATAATGGATTACTCAGCAAATGAGGAACAACATGAAAACACCAAATCTATGAATTATAGGCATACAGGAAGGAGAAGAATCTCAGACCAATATCACTAAACAGACTTTCCACAGTATGATGGGAGAAAACGTCCCTAAATTAAGGAAAGACTTACCTATAGAGATTCAAGGAGCACATAGAACTACAACTAGACATGACCAGAACAGAAATTTCCGTGGCATATCATAGTAAAAACCTAAAATGTACAAAACAAAGAGAGAGTACTAAAAGCTGCTACAGAAAAACGACAAATTACATATAAAGGAAAACCCATCAGAATTACAGCTGACTTTTCAACACAAACAATGGAAATCAGAGTCAGAACCAAAGTATTCCCAGTTCTAAACAACCATGGATGCACACCCAAATGATTTATGCAGCAAAACTATCTATCACGGTCTAAGCAGAGCAGAGAGTATTTATGGGACTAACAGATTGAAAGAATTCAGCCCCACAAAACCAGCACTATATAGAACATTCAAATAAATACAAAGGACCAAAGAGAGAGGAATATATCCAAGAAGGTTCAGAAAGAAAACAAAGTGAGCAGTGTGCCCAGCACATGGCATTAGTGAAAATACACTCACAGACCACAAAACACCAGTATGAGCCCAGGCGAGGCCCACCTGCCATGGTGCTTTGCACACCTCTCTTGGCCCATGGGGGCTTGGTATCACCCAGAAACCTCCAACGTTCAGGTTCCAGCATGTGGCATGCACTGGATACCAGGCAACAGGGTACCAGTGTGGGCGAAAGTAGCAACACAACCCTGGGCCCCCTACTCCCAACCTGGTGGAACTGTGGTGCAGAGGATCTAGCAGGCACAGCCAATGTTGAGGCACCAGAATCCAAAGAAACAAATAAACAAACAAATACACATGCCAAAGACACAAAGAAAAAACGACATGGAAAAAATCTTATAATAAATCCACACCAAGTCTACCAACCCTACAGAAGGTTCCTACAACAAGATCTCCCTGGAAGAAAACCAAGACACAGACCTTAGAAGAACAATTGTAGACATATTCAAAGAAATTAAAGAATATAAGGAACATATCAGAGAACTAAAGAGAGAAAATTACAAACTCCAGAAAAGTGGAAATGCTGAAAAGATCCCAGGCCAAAATTTAAAAAAGGAAACTGACCAACGAAACAAGGAGCTACAAGATGAGAATGGCAGATTCCAGAAGGAAGTGGAAATACTAAGAAATCACAGGATGAAATGAAAAAGGAAATTGAACATTCATCCAATCAACAGGAAAGGATGGATCAAAGCTTCAGAAGCAGAATGGAAGAAGCAGAAAAAAAAGAATATAAGACCTGCAAAATAAAATGTAGCAACTAGAATGCTCAAGTAAAGAGTATGAAAAATTAAAAAAAAGAGTGGAAAAAAAACAGGAAATTTGGGACACTATGAAAAAACCAAAAATCCACATCATAGGGATAGAGGAAGAAGAAGAATCCCAAGACACTGTTGATGAGATCTTCAACAGGACAATAGAAGAAAATTTCCCCAAACTGAAAAAAGACAAACCCATACAAATATAAGAAGCACATAGACCACCAAATAGACAAGAACAGAAGAGAAATTCCCCACGCCATATAATTGTTAAAACACTAGATGCTCAAAACAAAGACAAAATACTGAAAGCCACAAGAGAAAAACAACAAGCTACATATAATTGGAAACCCATGAGAATCACAGCTGACTTCTCAGTGCAAACTATGAAAGCCAGAAGAATGTGGATCAAAGTAGTCCTAATCTAAATGATGTTAGATGCCAGACTATTATACCCAGCAAAAATGTCAATTATACTTGAAGGAGAAAGAAAAATATTTTATGACATAAGCAAGATGAAAGAATACATGTCTAAAAAATCAACACTTCAGAAAATCCTTGAAGCAATCAAAAGAACAGAAGAATGGAGCAACTATCCCTAAGAAATGAAAGAGAGAAATCAACAAAAGCATAACAGAGTAAATACAAACCTAGACCAAGAATGCAAATAAAGAATAAGGTGAAAGGAAGCAACACACATCTCTCAATAATAACCTTAAATAATAGTGGTCTAAACTCCCCCAATCAAAAGATATAGACTAGGAGACTGGACTAGGAAAAAGAATCCTTCCATATGCTGTCTGCAAGAAACCCATCTCAACCTCAAGGACAGACACCACCTTAGAGTGAAAGGATGGAAGAAAATAATCCAAGAAAATGGTACCAAGAAACAAGCAGAAGTGGCTATTCTAATATCAGACAAAATAGACCTCAAAGTAAAATTAATCAGAAGAGACAAAGAAGGCCATTACATCCTTAACAAAGGAACAATTAATCAAGAAGACTTCACAATCCTAAATGTTTATGCAACAAACTCTGGTGCACCTAACTTTATGAACATTACTCTGCAGTACCTCAAAACACAGATTAATCCCAGAATACTAATAGTGAGGGACTTCAACACCCACTGAGCTCCTTGGATAAATCAACTGGGCAAAAAATAAACAGAGAGACATCAGAAATAAACAATACAATACACCAAATGTACCTCACAGTCATCTACACAATATTCCACCCAAACATCAGAGAATATACTTTCTACTCAGCACCTCATGGAACATTCTCCAAAACTAACAACATATGGGGGCACAAAAGAAATGTCAGCAAATACAAAATGATTAAAATTGTTCCCTGAATTCTATCAGATCACAGTGCAATAAAGCTCTATATTAACACCAGAATAACCCCTACTCGCTACAAGAGCACATAGAGACTAAACAACACAATCCTGAATAATGAATGGGTCAGGGAAGAAATAAAGAGTGAAATAAAAGTATTCACAGAACTCAACAAAAAAGACAATACAACACATAAAAACCTGTGGGATACTTTAAAAGCACTCTTAAGAGGGAAAATTATAGCCCTAGGTGCCATCATTAAAAAAAAAAACAGAAAGGGAACAAATAAACTAACACTGCAGCTAAAAACATTTGACAGACAATAGCAAATGAACCCTAAACCCAACAAACAGGAATAAATAACAAAAATAAAAGGAGAAATCAATGAAATAGAAACAAAGAAAACAATACAAAGACACAATGAATGCAAAAGCTGGTTCTTTGAAAAGATAAACAAAATAGGCAAACCTCTAGCCCAGTTAACCAAAAGAAAGAAAGAGCAACTCCAAATCAATAGTATTCATGATGAAAGGGGAAAACATCACAACAAAGAAAAGATCCAGACAATCATATGAGAATACTTCAAAAACCTATACTCTATTAGAAAATCTGAGACAAATGCATGAATATCTGAAATCCTGGGAAGCAAGAAGATATTGACAGTTTAAAAATACCCATAATACTTGAGGAAATTAAAGGTGATAAAAATTTCCCAAATTAAAAAAAGGCCAGGCCGGATGGTTTCCAGCATAATTCTATAAAACAATTAAAGAGGTCCTACAACCATTACTACTCGAATTGTTGAGAAGGATACAAACAGAGGGAATTCTCCCAAATTCCTTCTATGAAGCCAGCATCACTGTAATACCAAAACCAGGCAAAGATACAACCAAAAAAGAAAGCTATAGACCCATCTAATTAATGAACATAGATGCAAAAATTCTCAACAATTTACTCGCAAATTGCATACAGACCCACATCAAAAAGATAATCCTTCATGACCAAATTGGATTCATGCCAGAGATGCAGGGATGGTTCAACATACATAAATCAATAAATATCATAAAACATATAAATGGACTGAAAGATAAAAACCACATGATGATCTCAATTGATGCAGCAAAATCTTTTGACAAGATACAGCATCCCTTCATTATTAAAGTCCTAGATGGAACTGGACTGAAAACAACTTTCCTCAACACAATTAAAACCATATATAGCAATCAAAACCATATATAGCAAACCCACTGCCAACATTATCCTAAATGGAGAAAAATTAGAACCATTTCCCTTACAGGTGGGAACCTAGCACGGCTGTCCCTTATAGCCACTTCTCTTCAACATAGTGATTGAAATGCTTGCTAGGGCAATAAGACAAGAGAAAGAAACTAAAGGAGTAATAATTGGAAAAGAGGAAGTTAAACTATCCCTTTTTGCAAATGATATGATAGTTTAACTAAGGGATGCTAAAAACTCCACCAGAAAACTTCTAGAAACAAGAGTTTCAGTAAAGTGGTGAGATACAAAATTAACTTAGAAAAATAAGTAGCCTTTCTTTACACCAACAATAAACAAGTGGAGAAGGAATATAAGAAGACCTTCCAACTCACAATAGCCTCAGAAATAAAATATAAAATAAAATAAAATAAAATAAATGACCTGGGATCAAACCTAACCAAAGATACTAAAGATCTCTATGACAAAAGTTTAAACCCCTGAAGAAGGAGATTGAAAATGACATCAAAAGATAGAAAGACCTCCCATGCTCATGGATTGGAAAAATTAATATAGTAAAAATGTCCATTTTAGGCAGTGTCAGTCTGAAGACAGCCAGAGTGGCAGTCTCAATTACAATAAGGCTTCTGCTGCTTCTCCTGGTGGCTGCATCAGTGGTGTTCCACAGCGAGGCCTCTGCCTACCTGGAAAGCGGGCCCAGCAAGAGATTAAAGATACAGTATGCCATGGAGCTGCTGCTCAAGTTCCAGATTTGTGTATTCTGAGGGTACAGTTGTATTCACCCTGACCTGCAGGGTTTTCAGCTAGGGTCCGGGGAGAGAATAACCTGAATTAAGAGACAAAAAACCAAACACAAGGAGAAGACCAGGTCTATAATCTGATCGAGGTCTCATTGTCTTTATTAGGTGCAGGGTTTATATAGACAAGTGAGCGGGAAATTTGTGGCGGGAAAGGGGGCAGGCACAGTTCAGGGATAGGGTACATTTGGAGAAGTGCCAGGCACTCACAATTCTTGGCACTCGTAAGTTTCTGAGATAAGCAAATTCCTGGGGTAATTAAGCTGGCTTGTAAATTCCCGAGGTAAGTAAGCTGGCTTGGAAATTCCTGAGGTAAGTAAACTACGTTGGTGAACTCATGAGATAAACAGGTTAGTAATTTTCTGCGAGCATGTATATGTCTGACGAGCTTTGGCTCCCAGATCTCCACCCTTCTTTTATACAAAAAAAGGGGGACCCCCACTTGTAAAGGTGGGTTTTTTAATAAATTTGGGCTGTAAACTTTTTTTTCACTAGGGCCAATTAATATTCAAGAATCCCAACCATGAAGTAAGCTGATTGTCAGGCATAAGCAATGAATGTAACAATCATGTAAACCATATTGCAAGTATCTATGTTTATATATTGAACAACCCAAGGTTCAAATAGTCCAGTTGGAGAAGCCTGTAAGCACAAGCATGTTGAGCAATTAGAGTCCGTCCATATTGTTGTAGTCTCAGAATTCACCCTATCTCTCCGCAGCCCCTTACATTCTACCACGCCTCCTCTTCCGCAAGTTGTTCCCGAGGCTTTGGAAAAGGGAGGGGCACAGTGGGTGAAGAAGCAAAGCAGTGTGTGCTCTGGGGATGAATTTTTTGACTCTATCAGGTTGTTCCCTTCCATGGGTTGACATCTTATCCAAGGGTACCTTTTTAGTCATACTAACAAGCACAAGCAATTAGATGTACACATTTAAACAATATTATGATGGCAAGCTAAGCGATGAGCATAGACACAGAGGTTGGATGGTATGATTAAATCCACAAGCTGTGGTTTGTCTATAAAGGATGACAAGTTCTTATAGTGTGGCTTATAACATCTCCAAGCCACTAGAGGACATAAGCTTATGGCATCAGCCCATGAGTTATTCCTCCAGGTAGAGAGCTAATAGCCAATAGGAGATTTGGGATATGTATAGACACTGGCTTGTTTTTGTGCCACTGTTGCACAGTATCCTCCAGGCAGTTGAGGTGTAGTTGATATTTTTGGAGGAGTCTTGCTTGTCTGAGGGAGGCCAATATTTTGCTTTATCACATTCGTGGGCCTTGGTAATGCTCTCTGGCATTTCAGCGGCCAACGGCACATAGCAAGTGATGTCTCAAAATATTTTTTCAGGCTTACACCAGGTCTTCGAACAACAGGGACTTACCACCTTTCTCTGTGCATATATCCCATTTTTTTTATAGGCAAAGGCCTTTATAATTTGGGGGGCTTGGATCCCCCAGCCAACATCTCCTTGGTAGAACAATCCACTGTTGACATCAGGGCTTTCCTGTATTAACATTTTGTGCTCAATTGTACCGCTTATAAATTACATTTATATTTGGCTCTAGATAATTATCTTTGTACAGTTTTTATGTCTATCAATCAATTAAAGAAGGTAGTTAAACCTGTTTCATAGCATTTACCTTAGAGCAGTTTGCTCTAATTGACCAGTTTGGGAAATGACTTTATTACCATCACATTTTTCTTTATAATAAAGGTGAGAGTAGAAAGGTTTTCCTCAAGCAGCGGGGACTGGAAGGTAAACTTGATTTGACCACATTATAAACAGTTAGCCCAAATAGAATTCAGAGATATGCTTAGTGTCTGTGACTCAGACAGTCCAAGGTTCCTGTTTCTTTAATGTTCAGATGGTCACTTCTCTGCTGGCATTTCCTCTCAGTCCCAGCTGCAGTCAAAGAATTTGTGGTATTTTTTAGGCATTTAGGTTGGTGCTTTTTACCTGGGGAACATACAAATCTCCGTGGTCCACTTGTGATAAGATTTTAAAAATTAAAAAATTTTATAAAAAGGTTGGAATGATAGAGGGAATATTATACCCCCTCCCTCTTTTTTGATCAATAGATGACTAAATTGAATTACAAATACCCATAAACAGGAAGCAAGGTATAAGTTTTCATCAAGTTTACCCAAACTGTTTATCCTGGACTGTATGCTTATTTGGGAAGTGAAATCAGACTTAATTTCTTAAATTATCCTAGAAGTAAAGGAAAAATGTTATAAGGTTATACTGTATAACACAGAAATACAGAGAACCGGTTGTGTGCCTTAAACCCCAAAGGCACTTTTGGAATGTCAATACAGATTACAAAAAAAACAATTAACATCTTATTTTTTTCAATTAGTTTAAATGTATTAGCATTTTAAACTGTAAACCTTGCAAGGTGGATTATAATAGCTGTCTTTTTCCAAGTTCTTGGCCTTTTTCTAGGCCTGGCATGAAGCCTACAGTTAAAGAGTTTTTATAGGTCTAAGCCTTAATAAAAAAATTTTTTTTAGTTCTTGTGTCCATCATTTAATTAAAGATTGGCTAGATATGTCCCATGAAAGTTGTTACCATCATTACCATCTGATTAATTTTTTTATACACCTTTTACTTTTTATTTGTCAAATATCCAAAAACTTATTAACAGTTTAATACTGTGAAAACCTGGTTGTCTTTGTTTTAGAGGTTGAAAGAGTGTAACCAGTATAGATTCATTATTTTAAATTTTTTGATAGATAACCATAACCTTTGTTGAAATTGGGAACTATGGTTTGGCTGTTTAATATAAATTTAAATTGCTCTTAACATGGAATGGCCCAAGTTCCAGCTAGAGCAAATTGTTTTGTTATTTTAGCATGTCTGTTTCACAGTAATAAGACGTTTAGAACACAAAAAGTACACTCATCCAGACACACATGTGCGCGCACATACATACACACCAGAAATCAACCTCCATGGCAAGCCAGGTAAAATTCTCTCAGGGAATTTAGAGGTGGTTCGTGGACCTTCCCTTGTGGTGCTTAGCCTCGTACCCACATTGGTGCCCATGTTGCAGCAACTCCATTGTGGGAGTCAAAATGCATAGGTCTGAATCCTATGCATCTCCTAAAGGAGAGGAGTCATTCGGCCTATTTAGCATCGGTCTGTCAGATCTAAACTGAAGGCAGTGGGTCTAATTAGTTGCAAATGCGAAAAGGGGGGGGGGTTACTCTGTTGATTCTGGTTCTGCCAGTCCGCGGTCCATGAGATCCAGGCGATGGTAATGAACCTGAATAGATCTTTCGTGTTATGGAGTCACCTGCTGAGTTCTGACACATAGATATCAATTTATTAAAAACATAAGGTCCTAGGGTTACTAAAAGTAGGAGGACAATGAGGGGTCCTAGGAATGGCATTAAAAGAGAGATCATGGATGATTTCCACCATTCATCCGCTGCTGAGGAAAATCTTTGTTTATGTAGTTCCTTGCTTAGTTGATTAAGTTTTGCAACCTGAGTTTCAACTAATCCAGACTCATTTATGTAATAACAGGATTCCTCGCCAAGAAAAAGGCAAGTGCCTCATTTTTCAGCTGTGATAAGATCTAAAGCCCTTCGATTTCTGAAGAGCTACTTGGGCTAGGGAAGTAATCTGTCTCTGCAGAGAAGCTAATGATTCAGCAGAGGCATCTATCGCAGTCTGGAATTGCTGAGTTAGCGTAGCTACAGAAGTAAGGGAATGTCCCAAGGCTCCCGCGGCCAAACGGTTTGCCACCGTGGCAGTGCAAGAGAAATTCCTGTGGATAATTTAAAGAAAAACAGACTCTTTAGGTCAGGAATTGGACATAGAACGTTTGGCTTTGAAACTCTGTGGGGGTAAGAATAGTTAACTGAGGCACCAGTGTGACGGGAAGACATAAAAGATTGTTCTCACGGGGGAGGGTCAAGTTTTTAGAAAAAGTACCATTACACCAGAAGAAGAATCCTTTGGGAGCATAATAAATAGAATTGGATGTCTGAGTCTGGTTACATAAAGAAGTATTGGCATTACTGTAACAAAATACAAATTGTTCCTGTTCAGGGAGGCTGAACAGTGAAACTCCCGGTGGATAGAGGAGGTGCGTGATGAAGGGCGAGTAGAAAGTATTAAGAGGTGTCTGGGGTAGGGCACACGCTGTCAGTGGAGGTCTTCCCAGGGCAGCACAAAGGAAACAAGAAAAATATCTCCTACGCCTGAATATTTGCCAATCATTAAACCTTCTTCTGAGAATGTAAGCCATGAGAAGGGTGCGGGGAACTAAGGTGTGAGTTGTCATTTAGCTCGTTGGCTTTAAATTTGGATAGTCTGATGGACAGTTGATTGAACCTGAACAAGGGCTCGCCATATGTACACTCTGCTGGTAGGGTAATTTTCAATTATGTTTAGGTACACAGCTCCCTTAACCGGTGAGGTCCATCTAGTATTCCAAGGGTCCCAAACAAAGAAGGTAAATCCTTCGTTTGTTTTAAAAAGGGAGGGGCCCTTGTATTGGTGTTGGATAAGGGGTAAATCCCTATATGGTGTTTGAGCGACATGAATTTTGCAGTACCTATAGGGACACCCACATTTTTCTCAACGTAATAGTTTTTGCAGTTGTCCTCTGTCTGGTCAACAGAAAGCATAAAGCTGGGGCAATTTTATTAGGTGACCTTTTGAAGTCAGTGAAGTTAAGTAGAATCGCGGTCTGGCATCCCACAGGGGGGCAGTCTGCGGTGGCTAGGAGGTGGCCGTAACTTTCGGTTTGGGCAGAATTAGTCCAGTTTTCAGTCATGTAAAACCTCCATGCGAATGGGGAGGTTACTGCCTTTCCCTTTGATGTGAGGGAAAGGTGGGGAAGACTTACCAAGATAATCCACAGGTAAGGCATGCTACTGGAAACTATGTCTAGAAGAAAAGATAGAGAATTGTTTCCTCAGGGGGATATTTAACCCCTGAAAGGGTTATTATTAACTTGTCTAATTAGGCATTCAGAGAGCCATCTGGCAGCACCCTCCTTGGTGTTAAAGATGCAAACGTGTCCTCGACCATATGAAGAAAAGGGCCCGGGCCATTCATTGTTGAAGTTAGGGGATGCTTTCCACATGACCGGTGCAAATTTTTGTTTATTTGTTTCAGGATGGCCAGAGGCGATCAGCAGCAGATTTGCCATGGTTATCCAGATTGAGGAAATTGAGGACAAATAATGCATGGTGCAAGATATTTTTTGGTGACCCTCTTAAGGGATATAACATTCCTTTATCCAATTTGTGAAAGGTATTTTTGAGTGTTTGATGCGCACGTTCCACAATTCCTTGCCCTTGAGGATTATAAGGAATGCCGGTGATGTGTTTTATTTGTAGTTTTTTACAGAAGGTTTGAAAGTTTTGTCCAATGTACCTGGGGCCATTATCTGTTTTTATAATTTTTGGCTTACCCATAACTGAAAGGCAATTTACATTCTTTGAAGATTCCCCAGCATGTAGGCTGGCAAAAATGAATCCACTAAAGGTGTCTATAGTTACGTGGAGATATTTAAGTGTGCCAAATTTTGGGATGTGGGTGACATCCATCTGCCAGATTTCATTGGGAATGAGTCCTCGGGGGTTCACTCCTAGGTGAGGAATAGGTAGAAGAGTGACACAAGCAGGGCACTGTTTGACAATTTACCGGGCCTGTTCCCGAGTGATTTTATAAAGTTGTTGGAGTGTTTGGGCATTAAGGTGATGTAGGGCGTGGCTATCTCGGGCCTGGCTGATGGGGTCTAGTTCTATGGAGAGGATTAGGTGCATAGCAGTGTCGGCGCGAGCATTTCCTGCAGATAAAGGGCCAGGGAGGTCAGAGTGAGCGCGGAGATGTCCAAGAAAAAAGGGGCAGCGTCTAGAGGTGATTAGTTTTTGAAGCTGTATAAAGAGGGGAACGGCATTGGTGGAGGGCTTAATGAAAGGGACGGTTTCAAGAAGTGGTATGGATTGGGCTATATAAGAACTATCAGTGTATAAGTTGAAAGGGCTGTCAGTCAATTTTTGGAAAACTTGAACTACCGCATAAAGTTCTACAAGTTGTGCAGACCTGTAGGGAGATTGGATGGTGAAAGTTTGATCATCAATTACCATAGCGGCAATCCCATTAGAGGAGCCGTCTGTGAATACTAAGCTTGCGTTTTGTATTGGTTGGCGTGATGTGTTTTTGGGGAAGATAAAGGGATGATTTTTGGCAAATTGGAGTAGCTTATCTGCGGGATAATGATTGTCAATTANTGAAATAAAACTCAATGTGCATATGGATTCGATTCCACACCATCGATCATAGCCCTACCTAGCAGCACTGAAAACTCTTTTATACTAAGGGATTTTGCAAGAGCAGCGGGACTGACATTATGAAGTCCTGTACTGAAGACAGCAAGCTGTTAGTACAGACCAGATGCTTCTTGGCAGGCTCATTGTACTCTTGGAAAACCTCGGTGCAAGATAATTTTTCAGTGCTGGCATCTGTCAGAGTTCTGCACATTTGTGGAGTGCAATAATACTGTATAGCTTCCCCCCAAGTTCACCCCGTTAATAGTTTCTTTTTTTTTTTACATGTCATTAGTACTAGAAACTTTTTCTTAGTCTTGATTGACTTACTACTTGAGGTTTTTTTTCAAGATATGTGTTGAGCTTATTGTGTTTTTATATGAATATTTATTTGGCCACATTTAATTTATATAGATTTCAAAATACTTCAGATTGTGAACAGTGAAGAATACAAGATTATGGGGGGATCTAATATCCAGAGTACTCTACCAATTTGTATGTGAGCGTGTGTATGTATGTATGTGTGTGTGTATGTGTATGTGTATGTGTGTTTACCAGAGAACTACTACAAAACCAACTGCTTTTAAAAATCCAATTGTGTAGTTCAAGTGTCTTGCTTTGACCATTCTGAGTTGATTACTAGGCCTTTATACTAAACTAATAAAAAAAAACTAAGCAGATATGTAAGTTAAATTAAAAGTTGTTGGTTGCTTAGTGTACCTGTTAACATTATTTTTAAGAACCATCTGCCTAACTTTTAATTTGTGACTTACAGATAATCTTGTAATAGACACAGTTTAGATTTACACACAATAAGCTCATTCACTGTTTTTAGAACAATTGAAATTCACCTCACTAAGTAAAAATGCAGTTAAACCTCTTTACAAAATTTGTATTATGTAATTACAGATACCTATCTAATAATTGAATTATTTTAACAACATGTATCAGAATTTTGTTGCTTGAGAAACAAATTGAAAATTATTTTTAATGTTTTCTTATCATTCTTAGAGTTCTAAAAGGAAACTTAAAGACTATAACAATGGTTTAGCAGAAATGGAGCCATAAAAAGTTGAAAAGAGTCACATATTGGAGATAATGCTTGCACCTGACTAGGAACAAACCCCGAATTTGTTAGTGGAAATTAAAGGATTTCAGGAAAATATAACAAGGTTACTCATCATTGGTTTTACCTAACCCTCAAAAGTTTAAAGAGCTCATCTCACTACCAAACATATGGTGAATGCATGTCAGGCAGCAGCTCTGACTGTGACAGACTCCAAGTGGAGTCCACTGTAATCTTCAGGTAGCAGGAAGTTAGTTTAATGATTTGCTGAAGAGAAATGATTGTTTTCCTTTTAATTAGGGTTGTAGAACTGCTAGCTCAATTTCTTCTGGTAATGGACAATGTAATTTAAACTGAAAGTTCCTTAGAAGTCATTATTTATTTACAGTATTTTTTCTGGCTAAGTCTTAAAAGTTGTTAATCTGATTGCTAACTACTACAAACTCCACATCTTGTGAAGGTGAATGCCCTAGGGGCCTTTTCATAATGACATTCCACTGGTGACACAGATAGCTTTGTGCATTCAGATTTAGGGTCATGGATGGTCCTATGGACTGGACAAGTCAGTCTATGTTGAGAACCTAAAACTCAAATCAAACTTTTCTCCATGTTTGTCTGAGGTTGAATAATTTGTTTTCTAGTTAATACCTTTAAGAGACTTATACCTAATAAAACTCAGCTATTTTACTGACTCTCATCTCTCTTTTGTTTTAGGCTTAGCTATATTTAAACCCCGAATTTAAAAGTCTCCTAAACAAATGAGAGGCATGATTATAAAAATATATAAGGACTTCCCCCCTCGCAGCCGGAAGCGGTCCTGAGTTTGCATCTGACTCAGGTGCCTGACTCCGGTGCAGAGTGAGGTCGTGTGTTCAGGCTCAGGTTCTGCACCTGTTGGATCACCTGGAGCAGCCCGACACTGCTCCAGGCAGGTAAAAGCTTAGGACAGATTGACTTTTATGATGCTGGGCAATTGATTTTCTGGTCTGTGACTCGGGTACCGGGGTGCAGGCTAAGCCAGGTATTCCACCCCCACCCTACCCCCCACAACCCATTCCCCCACCCCCCACCCCTGCCAACAATTGAAATTGAGGAAGAGAGAGTATCCAGTGGATTGGGAGAATTCTCAGAACAGGAAAGGAAGAGTGACTTAGACTTCCAATATCCAATCTATAAACAAAAGTGAAAGCCTGAAACCTAAACAAGTCAACACTCCATAAACAAGGAGGAGGGGGGAAAAAGCATTGGAAGGAGGCAAGCAAAACAAAACAAGCTTTCATCCTTCAACACACTGAAAAGGCATTTGTGATTTGAATCACAAAATGGAAATCCACATGCCAGGGACACAATGAAGGGACAACATGGGAAATGTGCAGGATAATTCCACACCAAGCTCTACAAACCCTGTAGGAGATAGGTACAATGGGATGCCCCTGGAGGTGACCCCAGAAACAGACCTTAGAGGAATAATTGCAGACTTAAGCAGAGAAATTAAAGAACATAAAGAAGAATTCAGAGAACTAAAGGAAGGGATTGACAAACTCCAGAAAGAACTAGAGAAAAAAAAAACCTTGAGGAAGTAAAAACACTGAAAAAGGAAGCCAACCAATGAAGTAAGGAGCACCAAGAAGAGACTGAGAAGCTCAAAAAGGAAATGGATATATTAAAGAAATCAAAGGATGAAATGAAAAAGGAAATAGAACACTCATCCAATCAAGAAGAAAGGAAATGAAAAAGCCTCAGAAATAGAATGGAGGAAGCTGATCAAAGAATATCAGATCTGGAAGATAACACAGAGCAACTAAAAAATTCAAATAAAGATTATGAAAAACTTAAAAATACACAAAAGTGGAACAACCAGGAAATATGGGACACTAGGAAAAGAGCAAACCTCCACATCATAGGAATAGAGGAAGGAGAAGAATCTCAAGAGAATAGTATTGAGCATATCTTCAACACAATAATAGATGAAAACTTCGCCAAACTAAAAATAGACAAACCCATTCAAATACAAGAAGCACATAGGACTCCAAATAGACAAGAACAGAAAAGAAAGTCCCCAGGCCATATCATAGTCAAAATGCTAGATGCCCAAAACAAAAATAAAATTCTCAAGGCCACAAAAGAAAAACAAGTCACATACAAAGGGAAACCCATCAGAATAACAACTGACTTCTCGGCGCAAACCATGAAAGCAAGAAGAACACGGAGCAAAGCATTCCCAGTGTTAAAGGGCTATGGATGCCAACCCAGAATACTTTACCCAGCAAAAATGTCGATTATAGTTGAAGGAGAGAGAAAAATCTTCCATGACATAAACAAGATGATAGAATACATTTCTGGAAAACCAACTCTCCAGAAAATACTTGAAGCAATTCAAAGGGCAGAAGAGAAGAGCAACTATCCACAAGCACCTAGGAAAAGAAAATAATAAAAATACAATCGTAGAAGTAGAATCAGAGACTAAAAGTCCAAATGGATAATAAGGTGAAAGGAAGCAACATCCAACTCCAATTGTAACCTTCAATATTAATGGGCTGAACTCACCAATCAAAAGGCATAGGACTGGGAGAATGGATTAGGCAACAAAAATCCATCTATATGCTGTCTACAAGACAACCATCTCCAATTCAAGGCCAGCACACTTAAGGCGAAGGGATGGAGGAAAATATTCCAAGCAAATGGTACCAAAAAGAAAGCAAGGTGTTGCTATTCTAATATAAGACAAAATAGACTCAAAGCAAAGAACAAAAAGAGACTAAGAGGGCCACTGCATCTTTATTAAAGGAAAACTAATTACCAAGAAGATCTCACAATCATGAATTATACACACCAAACACTGGTACAACAAATTTTATAAAGACAACTTTTCAGGATCTCAAGGCTCAAATTTACCCCAGCACACAATGGTCGGGACTTTAATACCACACTGAGTCCTTTAGACCGATCATCAGGACAAAGGATAAACAACGAGACATCTGAATGAATGGTACAATACAACAAATGGATCTCACAGACACCTTTCAAATATTTCACCCAAACCCCACAGAATACACGTTCTACTCAGAACCCCACAGAACATTCTCGAAAATAGACCCTCTTACTGGGACACCGGAAAAAACTCAACACAATACAAAAAGATGAAATAAATCTCATGCATTCTACAGACCACAGTGCAATAAAACTAATATCAAAACCAGGATAAAACCTACAACATACAAGAACACATGGAGGACTAAACAACACTCTCCCGAATAATAAATGGTTCAAGGAAAAAATAAAGAAAAAAAACATTCCTGTAACTAAATGAAAAAGACAATGAAACACAGAAAAACCTATGGATACTTTAAAGGCAGTCTAAAGAGGGAAGTTATAGCTCTAAGTGCCTACATTAAAAAAAATCAGAAAGCGCACAAGTGAATGATCTAACACGGCAGCTTAAAGAACTTGAGAGGACAACAACAATTGAACCCTAAAATGAGCAGACAAGAAGAAATAACAAAAACAGACGAGAATCAATGAAATAGGAAACAAAGAAACAACAATACAAAAAAAATCAATGAATCCAAAAGTTGGTTCTTGATTCTCTTCCTTTTTCTTTTTTTTCTTTTTTCTTCTTGTTTTCCCTTTTTTTTTTCTTTTGGAGCATAAATAAGCTATACAGACATCTAGCCCAGTTAACATAAAAAAACAAAGAGGGAACAACTTCCAAATCAATAGAATCGTGATGAAAGGGGCGAAATATCACAACAAAACAATGAAAGATCACGCCAACATACTGGATTACTTCAAACACCTATACTCTACTAAGTTTGAAAAACCTAGAAGGCAAAGGTGAATATCTGAAAATCCTGGGAATCACCGAACTTCAACCAAGGAGTGATCGACAGCTTCAATAGTCCAATAACATATGAAAAAATTGAAAATAAAAAAAAAAAAAAAAAAAAAAAAAAAAAATGCCCAGGTCCAGATGGTTTCACTTGCAGAATTCTATACATTATTTCAAAACGGCCTTACAACCATTACTAATCAAGTTGTTTAGAGGATACAAAAACGGAGGGAGTTCTCCAGATACCTTCCATGAAGCCAGCATCACACTATTACCAAAACCAGGCAAAGATTACAACCAAAACGAGAACTATAGACCATCTCCCTAATGGAACACAGATGCCAAAATTCCAAAACAGGATACTGGCAAAATCACCTACAGACCAACATCAAGAAGATAGCTCCCATCATGACCAAGTTGGCTTCCTCCAGAGATGCAGGGATGGTTCAAACATATGAAAATCAATAAATATAATCAAGCAATAAATGGGATGACAGACAAAAACCACACCATCATCTTCAATTGATGCAGACAAGAAAGGCCTTTGACAAAATTCAGTACCCCATCCCCCCCTGTTAAAGTCCTGGAGGGAATTGGCTTGGAGGAATCATTCCTCAAAGTAATCAAAACCATATACGGGAAACCCACAACCAAATTCCTCCTAAAATGGGGAAACGACAGAGCATTCCCCTTAAGGGTAGGAAACTTGGCAAGGCTTCCCCCTGTCAACACTCCTCTTCACTTAGTGCTTGAAACCCTTGCGAGGGCAATAAGGCCAAGAAAAGTTTTTTTGTTTTTAAATTAAAGGAGTTCTAATCAGAAAACAGGAAGTCATGCTATCCCCTTTTCCTGATTATATGATGGTCTACTTAAGGGATGGTAAGAACTCCACCAGGAAACTCCTAGAAACGATTAACTTCAGTAAAGTGGCAGAAGACAAAATAAATCTAGAAAAAAATCAGTAGCCTTCTTACATGCCAACAACAAGCAACTGAGAAGGAATACAAGGAGAAATTCCCACTTACAATAGCCTCAAAAAACAATAAAATACGTAGGAACAAAAACCTAACCAAAGACACCCAGGATCTTGAAAAAAATTTTAAACTCTGAAGAAGGAAATTGAGAAGACATCAGGAAAATGGCCAAACTTCCCATGCTCAGGATTGGGAAAATAACTATCTAAATAAAAATGTCCTTCTACCTAAACTCGTATACAGATTTAATGCCATCCCAATCAACCTCCCCCAAGAGCTTCTTCACGGGTTTGGAAAAAAAATCCTAAAATCCTCCACATTGGAAAAACAAAAGAACCCCAATAGTTAGTCTTAAGCAACCCTGAGAAAATAATTCGAGGTGGGGGGGATTTTTCTCTTTACTCTAGACTTCAACTACTTATGCTACAGGCGCATAATATGTCAGAAAAACAGCCTGGTACTGGCACAAAAAACAAAAACAGACAGTAGACCAATGGAATAAAAACTGAAGATCCAAACCTGAGCACATACCAACTTCAGCCACCTCCATATTTGATAAAGGGGCCAAAAAAGGACACAATGCGGAAAGTCAGCATCTTCAGCTAGTGGTTTTGGCAAAACTGGGTCCCCACTTGTAGAAGCCATGAATTAAACCCCTACCTCTCACCCTGCCAAAAGTCAACCTCAAGGGATTATTAAGACCTAACCGTGAAACCAAAAACTCTAGAGTGTACTGAAGAAAAAGTTGTCAGCCGACTACAAGACATAGACGTAGGAAAAAGACTTCCTAAATCAAGACAGCAGCTGCACAAGAAATAAGTCAACAATTGACAAATCGGTCCTCATTAAACTCAAAAGCTTCTGCTACATTCAAGAAACAATTTAAAAGAAGTTAAAGTGAAAACCCACTGCGTGGGAGGAAGCCTTAACCTCAGATAATCTGACAAAGCATTAATTCCAGAGTATACAAAACTACTCAAAAAAACAAAGAAGAAAGGAAAACAAATGATCACTCAAAAAATGGAGCAAAGAAGCTGAATGGAGGCTTCACAAGGGAGGAACTAGAGATGGCTGAGGAAACCATCTTACAAAACTGTTCAACCTCACTAATATTTCGGAAATGCAAATTATGACCACTCTATGATATCACCTATCCGATAACACTGGCCAGGATCAAGCAACAAATGATACCAAGTGCTGGAGCGGTGTGGTTGAAAGGGGAACACTCATCCATTGCTGGTGGGTAAGTTAAAACTTGTATAGCCACTATAGAAAGCAGTGAGGAGAACCCTTGGAAGACTGAAATGAGCTTTATTGATTGGACCAAGTCCTTACCCCTCCTGGGTTTATACCCACAAGACTCATTCTTACTGCAGGAAAATACATGCACAGCTATCTTTATTGCAGCTCTGTTCACAATAGCAAAAAAAGCTGGAACCAACGCAAAATGCCCCTCAACGGATAAGTGGATAGAAAAAGAAAATGTGGTAACATGTACACAATGGAGTTCCTTGGCACGCAATAAAGAAAGATGCTACATTAACTTCCATTCCAGGTTAAAACGGTGGATGGAGCTGTAGGATATTATATTACGTGAAGTAACACAATCAGAAAAACAAACACCAAATGGTATCCCTCATCTGTGGCTGCTAGCATCAATAACTCAGTTGTTAATATTTCTTCTGGAGAGGGGATGGCATATTTACAAGAACCAACAACAGCAAGACTCATCAGAAAAACTGACTGGAAATGGTGATGAACCGCGGAAGGGTGGGAGTGGTGGGAGAAGGACACGTGTCTATATTCTATTAATGTCTTTCAATTTTAAAAAATTACATAGTATTTTCCTTAAAATTTATATAACAAGTGACTTTAGGATTAACCATATACAACTGTCCTTCTATAATTTTTGTGCTGTACGGTATCATCTTGTACATTCTCTTTTACCTGTAGGATAATTTTAACTTAAGGGAATTAAGTTTGCTTCCCAACTTAACAACATACAGACACAGAAAAGCATGGACAATTTGATGAAAATTTATACCTTGATCCTGCCTATAGGTATGTTGTACTACAACTGCCTTTTTGGAACTCATGGGTCAAAATAAAATAAAATAACATACAATAAAATAAAATAACAATGGGGATACAGTTACATATTTAACCTTTTTTCTCAAAAACTTTCAATTTAATATTAAGACTAACTATGGGGAAAGATTTTGATGTTCCCACAGGTCAAAATGTACCAACTTAACGGCTGAGAAAACGGTACAAGCCTTCCATCATGTGTAGGTTGTACCAAGACATACCAGCACATAAGTTGACCCATCCTAACACTGAAGGAAACAAAATCCTCAGAATGCTATAGGCATCAAACATCTCTGAGGACCCTAGGTGTAACATCTGTTTACAGTGAGTCCTATGAACTTTTACCTTCTAGGTGCAGCACAGTTCAATATGAGAGACCTCCTTACCCCTTTTCATGGAACAAAGGAAAACATGGTGGGAATGAAGTCATCCTCTAACAGTAACTTAGAGCTGACTGTTATAGAACAGTAATCTCTTATAAAACCTGGCTAAAACTGCTTTCCTTTAATTGACCTAATAGACCTAGGAACTGTAAAAACAGTATAATTCTCTATTCAGAACCAAATATAATTACTTAAAGTCTCTTTAAGTTGTGCATATAACCCAAAATATACTAATACAGGAGAGCACTGATAGCAGCACTGGATTATTCTGCCAAGGACCTGTTGGCCATGGGACCAAGACCTTCCCCCCAAATGTTAAAGGCTTCTTGCCTGTAACATGGGATACCTGCAAAAAAAGAGGTGGTAAGGACCACCCTGCTGATGTAACCATTGGGAGGATTGATTCGAGATCACACTTACAAGTCTACAGTTGGTCTCTGGAATATCAGAGATTGTTACCAACGGCCACTGAACCAGTTAAGCAAATGTTGGTCTCCTTGAGTCCAGCAAAACCCCTCCACCCCAACATCAGCTACACTTCAACTGACTGGAGATACTGTGCAGCAGTGGCAGCCATATGACTGTCTATCCAAACTATATTTGATTATTAGCTCTTTCCTTGGAGGAATAACTTGTAGATGTTGCCCCCACAAGCTTATACCCTCTAGGATTAGGAGATTTATATACACAACAGTTAAGACCTTGTCATCTTCACAGGAAAAAAAAACGTAATCAGGGATTAACAAACCATCCAAACATCTGTGCTATACCAAAGTAACCTACCCTAGTAACTAGCAATGTTTACATACCTATATATTACTCACTTGTGCTTCATTAGTGGATTGAAAGGTTACTCCTAGACAATGGTCAGCGCCCATGAAGGAAACAGCGAGCAGAACTGATCAGAGTCCCAAAACATCTCCAGACAACAGTAGACTGTGTGCTTTCTTTCCACCTGTGCCCCGTTTCTAAGCCTAAGGAACAATCTGTGGAAGCGTGGGAGTGTAGAATGTAGGGGCTGTGATTGGGGTGTGATGGTACAACGTATGAAATAAAGTCTGGACACTTCATTGATCAACATGATTGAACATTCAAGCCCCTCCAGCTGGATTGTTGGAGCCTTGGGGCTGTGTGGGCTGAGGCACAACTGCTTGCAAATTGGTTTTCCTATGAAAGATGCTTGTGAAAAAAAAAAAAAAAAAAAACAGGCGCTAGCTTTACTGAAAAGGCCTAAAGCAAGTTTCATGCCAGGCCTGAAGAAGGCCAACAGCTTGGAGGAAGATAGTCATTAAAATCCACTCTGTAAGTTGTGCAGTTTAAAAGGGTATACATAAAAATAACATCTATTTTTATAGAGAGGTATTTCAGTATATATTTATACACAAATAAAAATAAACCTATTAAAGTTAATGGACTTGATTTCTCTGGAGTCATAATCTAGTCTCATATAGCTTTAAAGAGCAAAGTGTAATTGGGTAAAATTTATTAGCAGGTACTCAACTCTGCCACGTTTATCCACATAGGATAGGATATTTTAAGGCCTAGTGAAATGTTAGATTAGTTAAATTTGGGTGTAGGTTTTGGTGAACATGGTAATACATTTGCACTAACTGGGAATATAAAATGTTAATTGTTTTATTTATTAATTGTATGGGTTAATGTACAAAAATGCTCTCTATATTTTTCTGAATTTATACAACATCACATTGTAACGCTTTCTTTTACTTGTAGACAATTTAACGGAACAAGCTTAAATTTACTTCCCAAATAGGTAGAAATCATAGTCCAGTCATATAACTTTAAAGAGCAACGTGTATATTTGGTTAAAATTTTTTTGGCAGGTACTCAACTCTGCCAAGCTTTTATCCACAAAGTTAGGGATATTTTAAGGCTTAGTGAATGTTTAGATTAGTTAAATATAGGTGTACGTTTTGGTGAACGGTAATCCATTTGAACTAATTGGGAGTATAAATGTTAATTGTTTTATTTATAATTTGTATTGTTTTTAATGTTCACAAATGTTCTCTATATTTTCTGAATTTATTCAACATTTACATGATAACACATTCTTTTACTCGTAGGACAATTTTAAGGAACTAAACTTAAATTTACTTCCCAAATAAGTAGCATACGGTCAATGATAAACTGTTTGGTTAAATTTAATGAAAACTTATGGCCTTGGCTCCTGTTTATGGGTATATGTGTAATACAACTTCGTTCCCTATAGGTCAAAACATACACACCTAATTAAAAACAAAAGGCGGGAGGTGGGAGGTGGGGTAGTATCCTTTCTGGGATACAATGGAAAACTCTGTGTTCCAACCTATTGATAAATGTCAATTTTGCGATCTTGAAACTAACAATGGGCGGAGAATTTTATGTTCCCCACAGGTAAAAATCACAAATGTAAATGCGTGAAAACATGCAACTTATGGCTGTGCACGATGGACTGGGAAATGCCAGCAGACGAGGCGACCCATCTGACCATTAAAGAAAGAGGAACCCACGAATGCCTGAGTCACCGACACTGAGCATCTCTCTGGATACTATTAGGGTTAACTGTTTATTATGGGCCCTAACGAAGTTTAACCTCCAGATACTGCTGAAAACCCTTCCTACCTCTCCCCTTTATAGGAAAAAGAAAAAAACATGATGGGTAATGAAAGCATTCCCTAACTGTACGCTAGAGCCAACTGTTACAGTTGGTAATTTCCTATACAACAGGTATAACTACCCTCTCTTTAATTACTGATAGGCATAGGAATTGTGAAAAGGATAATTCTCTATTAGAGCCAAATTTCATATTAAAGTTTATAAGCTATGTAATTAAGCACAAAATATATTATCTACAGGAAACCTCTGACATCAGCAATAAATTATTCTGCCTAGGAGATTTTAGCTAGGGAATTCAACCCCCCCCAAATTAAAAAGGCATTTTGCCTATAAGAGGGATACATGCAAGGAGAAAAGCAGAAAGTCCCTGTTTTGTCAGCGACTTGTGTGAGCATGAAAATGTTATGAGACGTCATTTTCTTTTTTTTTTTAATTTAATTTTTATTGATGGTTTGTGCATTTCATACATCATTTTCAATTCAGATCAGGGGGCATTTTCCTTTCCCTTCCCCCCCCCCCACCCCATCCTAGATTATGTATTCTGCCATAACTGTCCTTGCATCTTTCAGGTTTTTTTTTTTTTCATTTTTAGCTATAAGTGATAATTCCATGAGTATAAAGCATCCTTTGTGCAAAACCACTCTACAGACTGTTGTGCCCAAAACCCCCACCGGTCCCCACCATTCAGTGGGTGGTGAAAGGTGTTTGTTCAATCAAGTTGATTCAAATGAGTGTCTAGATTACATCACTGTAGTTTCACGTTTCACCCCAATCACAGACCTTACATTTACCATGCCCCCATCTCTGGCCAGATTGTTCCCTAGGCTTAGAAAGGGGCCACAGGTGGACGAGAAGTAAAACGTCTCTCTCTCTCTGGAGTGTTGGGACTTGGATTTTCTGGTCAATTCTGGCTGTTTCCTTTCATTGAGCTGACAGTTTGTTCCGGAGTAACCTTTCGATCCTACTAATGAACAACAAGCAATTAGATATATATATGTATTAACGCAGCACTAATGGTTATGGTTGGTTACTTTGGTCTAGACACCGATGTTTGGATGATATGTTAATCCATGGATTACCATTTTTACCCCATGATAAATATGACAGGGTCTTAATGTGGCTTATTGTGGCTTATAACCTCTCCTAACCTTTGAGGATGTAGGCTTGTGGCATCAGCCATGGGTTATTCTCCAAGTAGAGAGCCAATAGCCAATTAGATTTGGCAATACAGGCACATGGGGCTGCCTCTGCTGCAACAGTAAGTATCCAGGTCAGGTGAGGTGTGGCTGATGTTGGTGGAGTAGTCTTGCTTGACTCCAGGGAGACCGTATTTGCTTCTTGGTTTAGTGGCCTTTTGTAAAACTCTCCGGTGTTCCAGAGGCCATCTGTACAACTGCCAGTTGTGGTCTCAAAACATCCCTCCCATGTTAACGGCCGGTCTTCGGCAGCAGGGTATTATCGCCTCTCCTCCTGCAAGTATCCCAACTTAGGGGCAAGGATCCCTTCACTTTTGTGGGGCCTGTATTCCCCTGGCCAACATCCCCCCGGTAGAAATAATCCATGCTGATGTCAGAGCTCCTGCATTGATATACTTTGCCTCAGTGCATGCCCAAGGACTTTCGTATTATATTTGGTTCTGTACAGAGTACAATCCTTTTCACAGTTCTTATTGTCTACTAGTCAATTAAAGAAGGCATTTTTAACCAGTTTTATAAGAGATTACTTCTATAATAGTTGTCTCCAATTTACAGTTGGAGAAAACGACGTCATCATCTTCATATTTCTCCTTGTTCCACGTTTTCGTTTACAAACTGGCCTCTGAAATGCCAGATTGCGATACCAAAGGCCAAAAGCAATACAAAAAAATATTGGTCTCCCTGAGACAAGCAAGACTCCTCCATCCGTATCAGCTACACACCTCAACTGCCTGGAGTACTGTGCAACAGTGGCAGAAAAGTCAGAAACGTATCTATATATCTATATATATATATAAATATATATATCTCTATATATTAATCCCACATCTAATTGGCTTTAGCTCCCTCCTTGGAGGAAATAACTCACAGTGGATGCACAACCACCCTCTAGTTGTCAGGAGATGTTATAAGCCACAATAAGAACTTGTCCACCTTTATAGAGAAACCCACAGTTTGTGGATTTAGCATACCATCCAAGCATTGTGTCTATGCTCACAGCTTAGCTTGACATACTAATTAGTACTGCTTAAATGCCTTGTACATCCACTTGCTTTTGCTTGTTTGTATGAATAAAATGGTTTTATCACTGGACAATTTTATTCAACCCATGAAGGGGAACAAACAACCTGAACAGACTAGAGTCCAAAATGACAACTCCAAAGAAAGTAGACTGTTTCTTCTCACCCACTTGTGCCCTTGCCCAAGCCCAGGGAACAAATTGCGTAAGAGGATGATGGTAGCATGTAAGGGCTGCAGAGCGATAGGGTTGAATCATGGGACTACAGCAATATAGTCTTGACTCCTAATTGATCAACATACCTGTCATACTAGCTTCTCCAACTGGACTATGTGAACTTTTGGTTGTTCAAAATTTGGACATGAATACTTGCAAAATGCACCCATTTAACTCTCTGTATGGAAAACTGAGCAGCATCAATGTTATCTGAAAAACAACTGTGTTCTTTCTATTGTAGATCCCTTAAAAATAAAAAAAAATAAGAAAAATTAAAATAAAGAAAGAGATAAGACACTAAAAAGCATTCCTGTATTGTGAAAAAAAAAAAAATCGTAATATCTTCATAAGTTCCAAATCCAGCTATAAAAATTGGTACTAAGAAAATAAAATATTTCGTCAAGTTCACCCATGCTGTTTGGGTTTACTGTATGTGATTAACTGGGAAACAAACTTTATTTTAAATTTAAATCATCTGTAGGTGAAAAAGATTGCTACCAGGGTGATTGATACTATATGACATCAAAATTATAGAAACATTTGTTTCCCTTCTTCTCCTTTTTTCCCTCTTTCTTTTCTTTTCTTCTCCTCTCCTTCCTCTTCTTTATACCAATCCCCAAAGTAATTGTTATACAGTTTTAATTAAAGCTAATGTGGACAAACAGCAATTTATATCACCAATTAACTCAGATGCATTACCGTTTTTTACCAGCCTCTTAAACCAATGTTGTTTAATATACACATCTTTTACTTTTAATAAGTCCTAAAACACCATGTATCCTGTAGACAGAGTCTGGGCAAAAACTGGATACTTGTTGGAAACTCACGTCAATTAAATATGCACCAATCGAATATTACACCCGTGTCCCCTCTCCCCCCCTCCCACCCTTCCCGAGTCACCATTTCAGTCAGATTTATGATGCCAAATTCTTTGTGTTGTTGTTCTTTCAATATGCATCCCTCTCCCAACAAGAAATATTTATAACTGGGTTTTGATACTAGCATCCACATATGAGATGGATTACCACAATTCTTTCGTTTGTTTTTCTGGGACTGTGTACTTCCCTTAGCATGCTGTCCTCTTAGCTCCATCAATTTACCTTGCAAGTCCATTGTGTGTCTTTCTTTACCGCTGCTAGAATTCCTTTGTGTTTACAGTACCACATTTTCTCTATCCACTCGTCCAGTTGAGGTGCCTTTGGGGTGATTCCGTTTGCTATTTTGAACAGAGTGGCAATAAATAAAGCTGTGCATGTCTCTCTGCAATTAAGATGAAGATGAGTCTTATGGTTATATAACCAGGGTGGTGTTTTTTTTTTTTCTTTTTATGGCGGGGTCAACTGGCAGGCTCATTTTGAGACTCCTAAGGGTTCTCCACACCACTCTCTATAGTGGTTGTACAAATTAAAATCCCACCAACAGTGTCTAAGGGTCCCTTTTGTCTACATCCTCACCAGCATTTGGCATCATTTGTTTTTTGATCCGAGCCAGGATTACGGGAGGTAAGATGGTATCTGAAGGGGTGTGGCATTTTGCGTTTCCTTAATAATTAGTGATGGTGAACACTTCTTAAGATGTTTCTCAGCCATCTCTAACTTCTCACTATCTGTGAAGTCTTCCACCCTATAGGTATGTATAATACAAACTGCTTTTTTGAGACTCATGGTCAAAAAAAAACCTCTAAAATCAAACGGGGGCTTATAGATAGATATGAACACTTTTTGTCACCAAAACCTTGCAATCCAAATCCTAAAACTAACTACGGGAAAGGCTTTGTATGTTCCAACAGGTCGGAATGTCACCAACTTAATGGGCTGAGAAAGACAATGCAGCTTTTCAGTGAGTAGGATGTTCCAGAAGTGCAGCAGAAGGATTTGACTCCTCTGGGGCATTGAAGGGAAGACATAGAAATGCCTCAGATTGCTGGAGACATCAGGCCCCTCTCTGGATCCTACTAGTAACACCTATTTTTAATGAATCCTAATGAAAAGCTTACCTTCTAGGTGCCGCAAAGGTTTAATACAAGAAACTTTCTAACCCCCCATAGGAATAAGGAGACAATACGCTTATGATGAGGGTCATTCTCCAGCTGTAGATTGGAGCCAGCTGTTATAGAGGTATTCTCTTCTAAAATCGGTAAAACTGCCTTCTTTCATTGACTAATGGACATAGAACCTGTTCAATAGGATATTCTCTATTCAGACCCAACTATTAATGCTTAACGTCTCCTTTAAGTATACCTTAGCAAACTATATTAATACGGAGCTCTGGCCATAACAATATATTCTTCTACCAAGGAGATGTTGGCCAGGTGACCAAGCCCCCCACAAAGTTAAAGGCTCCTTACTTCCAAACTGGCGCTACTCGGTAGGAAGAAAGGCAATAAGCCCTGCTGCTTGAAGACCTGATGTAAACAGGGAAAGATGTATGGAGAACGCACTTACACTTCTACAGATGGTTTCTGGAATGCTAGAGAGTGTTACCAAAGGCCGCTAAAACAATTAAAGCAACCTATAGGTCTCCTTGAGTCAGCAAGACTCCTCCGTCAGCACCAGGTACACCTCATCTGCCTGGAAATTACTGTGCAGCAGTGGCAGCCTTTTGCCCATATATCCCAAATCTAATTGGTTATTGGCTCTCTCCTTGAGGGAATAACCCAGGCTGATGCACCAAGCTTACATCCTCTAATGGTTAGGAGATGTTATAAAACCACATGAAGACCCTGTCCTACTTAAGAGAAGAAAAATTGTTAAATTCATGGGATTAAAATAACATCCAAACATCTGTGGTCTACACCCAAAAGGAACTCTACATAAACAATTAGTACTGTTTAAATCCTATCTATCTAATTGCGTGCGCTTCATTAATAGGATCAAAAGGCATATTTAGTACTGTTTAAGTACCTATCTATCTAATTGCATGTGCTTCCTTAGTTAGATCGAAAGGTTATGCCTGGACAAGTGGACAGCCCATGAAAGGAAAGACAGCCAGATTTGACTAGAGACCAAGACAACGCTCCAAGAACGTAGCCTGTTTTGCTTCTCATCACCTGTGCCACCTTTCTAAGCCTAGGGAACATCTGCAGAAGAGGGGGCACGGTATTTTAGAATGTTAAGGGCTGTGATTGGGTGTGATGATGGAATTTGAATGTGATTTGAATTGATTGTGAATGAATGGTTGACATGGTTGTGATTAATGTGATGATTGATGATGTGATGGTTGATTGAAACTACAATATAGACTGGACATCATTTGATCACCGTGACTGAACACACAAGCCCCCCTGCTGGATGGTGGGGACCCATTGAGCTGTGTGGGGGTTTGGGCACAACTGCTCGCAAACTGGTTTACATGAAGGCTGCTGTGATCACCACATATCACTTATTGTTAAAAAAAATGAAACAAAACAAAACAAAACCAAACAGAGAAGAGAGCAGAAAATGTTTCTAAGGCAGAATGCATGATCTGGGATGGTTAGGTTTGGGGTGGAGGGAAGGGAAGGGGATATATGCCTGAAACTGAATTGTTAATGATGCTGTCTGAAATACACAAAGAATCAATAAAAAAAAAAAAAAAAAAAGGAAAAAAGAAAATACAGATGATATAAAAAAAAAAAACTAAAACTAAATAAATAAAAGAACACCATATATATATATATATATATATATATATATATATATGGAAAAGAAGAAAGAGAAAACTGTTTATAACTTTATTATATTCCTAACATTTCAAACTTTATTAGTTTCCTATAAATTGTTGTGGCTCTATACCTAAAAATGCCTGAACTGTATTAATTAGACCATGGGCATGTAAGCAGGCTGGATAATGTTATTTTACCACAGTTGCCATTGTGGAAGTTTTTTGTTTAAATTTAAATAAGAAGTTGGTAAAACATGTCTTTATACCTTAGTGTGTAAGATGTACAGGCAAACACCTTTTCAGAGCATGAGTCGTGTTACTAGTTATGGCACTAACCTTAGTGTAATCATAGCTCGGCCTTTACAGCTGTGACATGTAATTGGTTTCATGATATCCTTTTCTCACTTTAAAGGTTTATTAATTTGAAATTTTGATTCACTGGCATATATTTAATTGTCATAACTTAAAATTATTCAGATTTAAAAATTTTTAGATGCGGTTTGATATACTAAGGTTTTTCTTTTTAAAAAATGAGAGAAGCAGGTGAAGAATTATCATTAAGTTTGGGACTCACCTTGTGGTATTCTGAAAATAAATAGGTGGTGTGAAAGGAAAAAAAATGTCCATTTTACCCAAATTGATATACAAATTCAACACAATCTTAATCAAAATCCCCATGAGTTTCTTCACAGACTTGGGAAAAAAAATCCATAAATACATATGCAAAAACAAAAGACCCCAAATAGCTAAAGCAACCCTGAGTGAAAAATGCAGGGGGGATTGCTCTACCAGACTTCAAGCTATATTACAGGGCCATAATCATAAAGACAGCCTGGTACTGGCACAAAAACAGACCCATTGACCAATGGAACAAAATTGAAGATCCAAACTTGAGCTCATACAATTTCAGCCACCTCATATATGAGGGGGAAAAAAACCTCAGTGGAGGAAGGAGTGCTTCTTCATCAAATGGTGCTGGCAAAATTAGATCACCATTTGTAGAGAACAAAATTAAACACTTACCTCTCACCCTGTACAAAAATCAACTCCAAGCCAATCAAAGATCTCAACCTGAAACCAGAAACCCTGAAGGTGATAGAAGGAAAAGTTGGCAACAACCTACAAGACATAGACATAGGAAAAGACTAAATCACACAGCAGCTGCACATGAAATAAAATGTCAACAGTAGACAAATGGGACCTCATCAAACTCAAAAGCTTCTGCACATTAAAGAAACAATCAAGGAAGTGAAGAGAAAACCCACATAGAGTGGGAGGAAATCTTCACCAGTGATATATCTGACAGAGCATTAACATCCAGAATATATAGACTACTCCAAAAAACAAGGAAGTAAGAAACAAATGACCTACTCAAAAGATGGAGTAACGAGCTCAACAGAGACTTCACCAGTGAGGAATTAAAGATGGCTGAGAAACATTTTTTACAGTGCTCAACATCATTAATAATTAAGGAAATGCAAATTAAAACCATCTCAGATATCATCTTACTCCAGTAAAACTGGCAAAGTTCAAGAAAACAAATGACAACAAGTGCTGGAGAGGTTTTTTTTTTATGTGGGCACTTAGGTCTATAAATTTCCCTCTCAAGACTGCCTTTAAAGTATCCCACAGGTTTTGTTGTGTTGTATTGTCGTTTTCATTCAGTGGACAGCATATAGAAGGATTGTTTCCTAATCCATACTCCCAGGCTATATCTTTTGATTGGGGAGTTTAGACCACTAAGATTTAAGGTTATTATTGAGAGATGTGTGTTGCTTCCTTTCACCTTATTCTTTATTTGCATTCTTGGTCTAGGTTTGTATTTACTATGTTATGCTTTTGTTGATTTCTCTCTTTAATTGTCTTGTGAGGCTGGTGGGGTGGAGTGGCTCTGCTTGCTGGGATCAAAGGTGGGCCTGTTAAACCCTTGTTGGGTGTGGCTGTCCAGGTGGAGTCTCCCTTGTAGCTGGTAGTAAAAGTTGGCCTGTCACCACCGTGAGACTTGAGTGCACAGTGTTAGGGACTTGCCAGGACCACCTAAAGCATAGGCTTACCCCCACTCCCACAAACTGGAATTGCTGAGAGAGTGTCCAAGTGGATTTTTTTGAAGAACCTTCAGAACAGAAAGGGAAGAGGGAATTAGATTTCCAACATAAAGAAAATTGAAAGCCTGAAACCTAGACAAGTCAACACTCTGTAAACAACGAGGAAAAAAAGGCATCTGAAGGAGGCAAGCAAAGCAAGCCTTCAACACGTTGAAAAGACATTTCTGATTTGCATCAGAATACAGGCAAAAAAAAGGGAAACCCACATGCCAGGGACACAATGAAGGGACAACATGGGAAAAGTGCAGGATGATTCCACACCAAGTTCTACCAACCCTGTAGGAGATTGCTACAGTGGGATGCCCCTGGAGGGGACACAAGAAACAGATCACAGAGGAACAATTGCAGACCTATTCAGAGAAATTAAAGAATATAAAGAACAAGTCAGAGAATTAAGGAGAGAGAATGAAAAACTCAAGAAGGACCTACAGGGAGACAATGACAAACTTCGGAAAGAACTAAAGGGAGAGAAGGACAAACTCCAGAAAGAAGTAGAGGGAGAAAATGACAAACTCTGGAAGGAACTGGAAACACTGAAAAAGGAGCCAACCAGCGAAGTAAGGAGTACCAAGAAGAGATTGAGAACCTCGAAAAGGAAGCGGAAATACTAAAGAAATCACAGGATGAAATGAAAAAGGAAATAGAACACTCATCCAATCTAGAGTTAAGGAATGGAAAAAGCCTCGGAAATAGAATGGAGGAAGCAGAACAAAGAATATCAGACCTGGAAGATAACACAGAGCAACTAAAAAGCTCAAATAAAGATTATGAATTTTTTTTAAATACACAAAAGTGGAACAACCAGGAAATATGGGACACTATAAAAAGATCAAAGCTCCTCATCATAGGAATAGAGGAAAGAGAAGAATCTCAAGAGAATAGTATTGATCAGGTCTTCAACAGAATAATANCATGTAGGATCCACAGAGGGGTTCGATGTTTATGGCAATCTGAGGCTTTTCTTCCTTTGAATGTTCAGACGGGTCAGCCTTTCCGTTGTCTCTTTTTGGTACATCCTACTCAATGCAAACCTGTATCTTTTCTTTCTCAGCCGTTAAGTTTGTGATGTTTTGTCCTGTTGGAACAAACAAATCTTTTCCCATAGTTAGTTTTAAGATTTGAATTGCAAGGGTCCACCCTATAGTCATGTATAATACAACTGTCTTCTGGAGACTCATACGCTTAAAAAAAGTGGGGGGGATACAGAAAGACATGAAACCTTTTCATCAAACCCTTGCAATTCAAATCTTAAAACTAACTATGGGAAAAGATTATGAATTTTTTTAAAATACACGAAAGTGGAACAACCAGGAAATATGGGACACTATAAAAAGATCAAAGCTCCTCATCATAGGAATAGAGGAAAGAGAAGAACCTCAAGAGAATAGTATTGATCAGATCTTCAACAGAATAATAAATGAAAATTTCCCCAAACTAAAAAAAAGACAAACCCATACAAATACAAGAATTACATAGAACTCCAAATAGACAAGATCAGAAAAGCAACTCCCCACACCATAACATAGTTAAAATGCTAGATGCCCAAAACAAAGACAAAATTCTGAAAGCCACAAAAGAAAAACAACAAATCAAATATGAGGGGAAACCTGTCAAAATTACAACTGACTTCTCCGTGCAAACCATGAAAACAAGAAGAACATGGAGAAAAGCATTTGTAGTGTTAAAGGACTATGTATGCCAAGATGACTAATTCTTCATGAAGGGCTGCAGTCACAACCCCATGACGATTGTGCTTTTCCTGCAATCCACTGCTTTCCCTGGAGGGTGAAGCATAACCACTGAAACTATTTGCTTCATTAAAAAGATGAACCCTTTAGATAAATTCAGTGTCACTGAGTTTCTTTCTCACACAATGGGTAGTAGAAGGGCTGTGGAGTAAAACTAATCCACCAGGTATGTCTGCATTCTCGGTCCTCATAATATATTATGAAAACAGAAGTGGGGAGGGTGGTGCACAGCCAGGTAAATGCAGAAAGGTCTATTATATCTCTTAAGATCATTCAAACAGAGGCTTATTAAGCAAAATCCAAATTTCCTTTGAAGAATTAACCTGAATTCCTTTCTTAAAAAAGAAAATTACATATTTCATGTATACAGTGTACAGTGTGATATTTTATGCAATTATACAATCAGAAATGATAAAATTAGGCTAAATGTCATTTGTAGATTAAGATTTCATTTCTTCTAAAATTTATGTTAATATTTAAGTATTTCATACGATATAATTGATCACACTAACCTTAACTCCTTAAACTAATTCCTCCAAGATCTACTCCAGCCTCTTACCATGTTTACCCCAATTCCATATTCTTATTTTTCTTAATATCGCATTGACTCCAATTTTTGTTGTCCATATACTACAGGGTGTGGGACCATCACTGAAGTAGGGTGAACCTACCAGGAGCCACGTCCTTAAAGATAATTGACTCTTCCACTCCCAACAGTCATTTGAGCCACTATTCCACCCAAAGCCATTTCCTGCCACATTGGTCCTTAGTGATGTTCATAGGGTGCACACTTTGGTAAGAATGGTGATGAATTTTTCCACAGCAGAAAAAGATTTCTCATTTCCTGAGATGGGAGATTTTCACACATGTCTTTTGCCAGGTAATTTCCAGAAGCCACACTGGGAGAGTTCAGATTTTCACCTGTTTGTGATCATGATTCTGATCCACTATCCTGCTGTGGGACTGTCAAATGGTCATTTTTTACATGTACGAGAAAAGTTGCACACCATATTTTCACCTGAACATAGAGCTATGTTTAATGGTAGTTCAAACAAGGGAAATAAAAATTCATCTAGCACCAACACCAGTAAATATTAGATTAAAATTATACAGTGAAAGGCTGGAGATAGTTCAGCAGTTATGAGTACTGGCTAATCTACACAAACTGGGTTCCAACTCTGGGAACTCATATAGTAGCTAAAGATTATTCTTAACTCCAGCTTCAGATAAGGGGATCTTGTGTCCTCTTCTGACCTCTGTGGCCATTTGATTTACAAACTTTCCAGGAAAACTATTCATAAATTTAATAAACAAATAAATAAATAATATTAATAATTATTTGTCACCCATCTTGAATACAAAATAATAAAGATACTGAAGGCAGCAAGTACGGAAAACTTGAAAGCATTTTTCCAAAGTTCAATGTATGAAAATGAATAATGTTTAAGATTTCAGAACTTGGTTCAACATGCACTATATGGGAACGATAGCAGTACTAAGGAGAAAGATTGTTCTTTTTAAACAGGGATGAAGACATGTATCCAAGCCACTCCAGAAAGTGGTTCTATAGGCATAGAATTAGATCAGTGTATTTAGGAGCATAAAGCAATAAGGATCTCTGAAAGATGGAAGTTTCTTTGGAGTCACAAAATCCAAAGTATTCCCAGCTGTGCCTGGTGGCACATGCCTGTAATCCCAGCACTCAGGTGGCAGAGGCAGGCAGATCTCTATGAGTTCAAGGCCAGCCTGGTCTGCATAGTGAGTTCCAGGACAGCTGGGGATGCAGGGAGACTCTGTCTCAAAAATACCCAAAAAAAAGAAGTAAAAACAATAAGTAAAAAAAATCTATAAAGTTAAAGAACATCACATTGTTGTAGAAAAAGACTTCTTCACTGTTTCTGTCATATCCACCTAACTCTTGTTTCAGTTGTATTTATCTATTAGAACTTGTGATATCTATACTGATAAGCCTTTTAGAAGACACATGAGGAAATTGGATTCTGTCAGAAGTGTATTTACATCTTTTAAACACCACAAAGCTTAATATCTAGAGAAAGAAACATCCCCCAAACCTCAACAAGAGTATGATTAAGAATGCAATAACAGAAACAAAGCTTCCTATAGAGTCTATAGGAGTGTAATCATCTCTCATTTTGTGGTACTGTTGGGATGAGGCCTCTCCATCCACAGCACTATGTCTCCTGCACACTCTGAACAGCTCAAGGAGACAAGCTCCTTCACTGTATCTCACCTTTTTTTCCTGATACAATCAAATCATCTATAAGAAACACCATCTTGCTGGGTGTGGTAGCACACACCTTTAATCTCAGCACTCTGGAGGAAGAGGCAAGACTTTTGAACTGTGAGTTCAAAGTCAGCCAGGTCTACATAGCAAGTTTCAGGCCAGGTGGGACTAAAGCGGGGTGACCCTGTCTCAAAAAGACCCAAAAAAAAAAAAAAGAAAGAAAGAAAAGAAAAAGGAAAAAGAGATATCATCTTATTATAGCCTTCACAATGAGACAATATATCATCATCTGTCTTGGTCGTCTCTGTTTAGAACTATAAAAGTCATTTCCTAACTCACTCAAATGCACCATCCTTGAAATCTGGGATTCATGAAGGTTCTTCTGCCTTACCTGGAACAGCTATTATTTCCATCCTTTACCCAAATATTGGGCAAGATTAGTTGATGTAATCAACAGGTATGCCATTTCTTAAGAAAATAAATGGTACAAAATGCACAAAGCTTCACTAAAAATTGGCTTTCAAAAAAATAAAAGAAATGGTATAGTTACCACCTAACTTGGCTATGAAACTTCTTATATATTTCAATTCAATTAATGTTGCTGATGTGTAACTATTTCCTTCAAGGGAAAAAAACTTCCATCCTGGAGGGAAGCTGAGTAAACAACAGGATATTTTGACATTAATGTGATTGTTGGAGAAGCGCATGGATATTTCTGCTTAGGGTGTATAGGGTTTTCATGTGTAAACATTGTCAACACAGTGCTGAGAACACCCTTGTTACAGGGATGTCAAAAGCCTTGTCTACCTGTGTGCCCCATCACATGCAGGATGTTTTGAGAGGAGATGAAATACTTCATCCTTAATGATCAGGGAAGCTCATTAATCTTGGAAATTAAATTCAATAACATTGAGTGTCAGTAAAACTGAGCAGGTTCATAGCCTCACCATCCCCAAGGCTGCAGAGTGGCACTGTCAGAAGCAGAGCTGCTAGAAGACCTTCAGACAAGAAGAGCTGCCCAGGAAGGCAGAGAACAGCTGAGCTCCTCTAAGTCTCCCCTCACCTACATTCCTGTAAGTCACTAAATAAAACTGATTGGTTCACCAAGGTGGACCTTGGTGGTGTCCTCACTTTGATCTGTCATTGGTTCCCTATCTGCTGTGGGTAGACATTTGTTCACGTCTCTCCAGAAACACTGCCACAAAACAGATAGCCTGAATTTCTACAAAATAGTTCCTGTACTTCATCATTCCACACACTAGTTACTTATCCTTGGTGAACATTTGATTTCTACTCAGTGATTTCATTCACCAGGTTCTAACTCTATTATACCAAATGTTGTTAGCATTAATTTTTTGGTATCATTTTCATCCACCTTTATGTTATAATGGTATAAATATTGTTTGAGTGAGATAATGAGTGTCCATCTGTCAGAGGCAGAGGAGAAGGGGGAGAGAGGGGGAGAGAGAGAGAGAGAGAGGCAGACAGATGTTGAGAAGAGATTGGTGGGTTAGAAGAGGTTACAATTTTCCTACAACCATATGCTTCTGTCATGCATTTTTTACTAAAATGATATAATCATAGAATTATAAATACACTCTTCATTATTTTCCCCTTTGCATGCTTTCCATAGTACTGTAAATCAAAGCCAGAGATTTGAGAATTCAAGTGCAACACACTCCCACTCTACCCATTTTATGCATTTCAAAAATATTCTAATGAAATAAGGATTCTTTTTATATCCCATAGATATAAAAAAGTGTTTTGAGCAGGATCATTTAGAAGATGATTCAGGTTATATTTTTTTCTTGGTAAGTTTACAAATTTACTGCTTTTAGTCATGTTTATCTAGAACTTTAATAATTCAAAAAATAGTATAAAGTCTTATTAATAAATAGGTCAGGTCCAGGGGCTCGAGAGATGGCTCAGCGACTAAGAACACTGATTGCTCTTGCAGAGGACCCAGGTTCAATTGCCAGCACCCACATGGTGACCAAGAACCATATTTAGTGCCAGGCATGGTGCCACATGCCTTTAATCCTAGCACTTGGGAGGCAGAGGCAGGCAGATCTCTGTGAGTTCAAGGGCAGCCTGGTCTACAGAGTGAGCTCCAGGCCAGTTGGAACTTAAAGGGAGAGCCTGTCTCAAAAATACCAAAATAGATAGATGATAGATAGATAGATAGATAGATAGATAGATAGATAGATCAGGTCCAATAAAATAATTGTTTCATGGTGAACTTCTGCTCAAAACAGTCAACTTCTATATTGAGAATTTGGAGAAGACTGAGAAAAAGAGGAAAAACATGCTTGGCAGAATGCATGAGCTCTGGTGGGGTGGGGGGTACGGAAGGGGACACGGGTCTAGATTTAATTTGTAACATAATCTTCTACAAATAGATAGATATAGATAGATAGATAGATAGATAGATAGATAGATAGATAGATAGATAGATAGAGAGATAGATAGATAACAATAAAAAACATAAAACAAAACAAGAAAATAATAATAATTGTTTCAATATTTCTGTTAAACTTCTTACAGTGTATGTTATTTTAAAATGTGCTGAGAAGACAAAAAGAAAAAAAAAAGATGCAGAGGTAGACAGATCTCTGTGAGTTCAAGGCCAGCCTGGTCTACAAAAAGATTTCCAGGACAGCTGGGACTGCAGGGAGACCCTGTCTCAAAAAGACAAAAATAAATAAATAAATAAATAAATATATAAATAAATAAGGTGCTGATAATGGCATACTGAGAAGTTCACAAGAACTCTCTACCTGTATTTAACATTGTAAAAAATGTCAATGCTTTATAAACATAGCACAGTGGCCAATACAGAAATTAAAGTGCATTGATAGACAATAAGAAGACCACATATGAGCTCCCCATGTGTCTTCTCTTTCCTCTGTCTCACAGCAGGTGAACAGCAGATGACATGGCCAACCACACAGTGGACACAGATTTCTTCCTCATGGAATTCTCTGACAGCAGGCAGCTCCAGGTGTTCCAGGGTTTTCTGTTTCTGCTGATTTATTTGGTGTCCCTCATGGGGAACCTTCTCATCATCATGCTTGTCACTGTGGACCAGTGTCTTCACACCCCCATGTACTTCTTCCTGAAGAACTTGTCCTTCCTCGATGTGGGCCTCATTTCAGTCACAGTCCCAAAGCTCATTCTCAGCTCCTTCACTCACAGGAGCACTATCTCTTTCCCAGGATGTCTGTGTCAGGTGCTGTTTGTGGTTTTCTTTGCTGCATCTGAAATGTCCAGCCTCACAGTCATGTCGTATGACCGCTATGTGGCCATCTGTCACCCACTACACTATGATGCATCATGAACAGGGCAGTCTGTGTGCAGATGGTAGCTGCCTCTTGGCTGTTTGGAAGTCTCTTTGGGTCTTATATTCATATGGCACATTCTCTTTATCTTTCTGTGGTTCCAGAAAAGTGGCACAGTTCTTCTGTGATGTCCCCTCTCTACTGAACATTTCTTGCTCAAATATGCATGTCACCATTGACATTAGTGTAATCTTTGGACTGATTTATGCATTTTTCTGCTCAGTGTCCGTAGGGTTTTCATATGCTTACATTTTCAGAACAGTGCTCAGAATGCCCTTATTACAAGGGAGGTCAAAAGCCTTCTCTACCTGCGTGCCCCATCTCATAGTTGTCAACACATTTTTAGTTAAACATCCATTGCCTATTTGAACCAGTTCCTGATTCTCCACGGCTTTGGGACTTTCTGATATCTGTTTTCTATTCTGTGATGCCTCCATCTGTGAATCCTATAATATACAGCCTAGGAATAAGGAAATCAAAGCTGCTTTGTGGAACTTTTTAGAGAAACTAGATCCTTATGAGTTTTATAGGGGAAACGGTCATAGTATGAATAGAAAGGCTACATGAAATGCTTGCTGTGTCCATATTTCAAATCATACAAGTTCACTATGATATGTAATGGGTTTGATGCCTTGTTTTAAATAAATGATTGATTTAAAATGTCCAGAAACTGGTTTATAAGTTGATAATCCTGAGTCAATGACAATTATCACAAAACCTGCTTGAGCTGGGTATTTGATATTTAAAGTGCATTTGTGCAATTCCAACCTCTGAAGCACTGTGTCAGAGATCTGAAAAATGTTGGAAAAACATCTCTTCATACAACTTGAGACATCCTGAGTACATTTCTTTACATTGCAAAAACACTTTGTATGTGTGAGTAAGATAATATATTTGGAATGGTTAGATTAACTAGTATTCACTTTTTTTAAAAGCCCATGTCCCATGTTGTTTTGGGTGACTATATATGATTAACTTGGGAAGCAAACTTAATTTTTACGTTAAATCATCTTAAAGAGAATGCTACAAGGTGATACGTACAACAGAGAAATTATAGAGAACATTTGGTATAGTGTCAATCCCAAAGTTCTGCTCTACAGATTTTATGTAAAGCAAATGTGGGCAACAGCGACTTATATCTCCATTAATTCAGATGCATTACCATTTTTATCAGATTCTGTAAACCAATGTTGTTTAATATACACATGTTACTTTTACTTTACTAAGTCCTAAAACACCATGTGTCCTGTAGACAGTGTCTAGGCGAAACTGGGTACTTGCTGAGCTCACGTCAATTAAATATGCCTTAATCCTGTCGGTGTTTTGGCCAACAGCCTGCAGATGTGTTTTGCATGAAGGATGCTTGTACCATGGATTATCACTTATAGCTAAAAATGAAAAAAAAAAAACTGAGAGAAAGATGCAGGAAAGTTTGGCAGAATGCATGATCTTGATGGGTGGGGGTGGGGGGGAGGGAAAGGGAAAATAAGCCTGAACGGAATTGAAAAAAATGTCTGAAATGACACAAAGCTCAATAAAAATTAATTAAAAAAAAAAAAAAAAAAAAAAAAAAAAAAAAAGCCCATGTCCAGATAGATTCACAGCAGAACTTTACAAGTAGATCTACAACAAATAATACTTGAATTATTCAAAGTAGAGAAACATAGAAAGAGAACACCCAAACATCTATGAACCCAGTATCACTCGAATACCTAAACCAGATAAAGATGAGAGAGAGAGAGAGAGAGAGAGAGAGAGAGAGAGAGAGAGAGAGAGAGAGACTACGGGCACATATCCACAAGGAGCATAGATACAAAATTTTTCAACAAATCACATCCAGATACACACTAAAAAATGCATTCACCATTATCAAGTTGTCTTTATTATAGATGCAGGCCTGCTTCAATATGTTTAAGTCAATAAATGTAATAGACCATATAAATGGTCTTATAGAAAAAAGTAACATGGTCATCTCAATAGATACAGAAAAGGCCTCTGACAAAACCCAACCTGAATTCAATGCAAAAGTCCTAGAGAGAATTGAACTCAATAGAAAATACCTCAATATATTTAAAGCTATATAAAATAAATCCACTGCAACATCATTCTAAATGGAGAAAAACTCAAGCCATTTCCACTAAAATCAGTAATCAGACAAGGCTATCCCCAAAATACTGCTTGAGAAATAAGACAATAAAAGGAATTTAAAGGGGTACTACCTGGAAAAGAAACTGTAACATCATCATCATTTTCAGATTATATGATATGGTAGATAAGAGATCCCAAAAATTGCACCAGAAAACTGCTAGAAATGATCACACTTTCAGCAAAGTAGCAGGATATAAAAGCAGTTTACAAAAATCAGTAGCCTAGTTATATCAGAGACAGAGTTCATAGAAACACATTCAGAACAGCCTCAAAAATGTCTAGGGAAACTCTTAACCCAAGGCATTAAAGTTTTCTTTAATGAAAACTGTAAGTCTCTATAGAAAGAGACTGAGGAAGATCCAAGGAAATGGAAAGATCTCCCATGTTCATAGATGGGTGAGCTTAATACTGTGAAAATGACCATCCTACCAAAAGCAAAGTATGTAGTCAATGCAAGTGAAATCAAAATTCCCATTATAATCTTCACAGAATCCATAGCAAACATTATAAAATTATTATAGAATCATAAAAGATTTCAGATGGCTAAAGCAAACTAAGTACAAAGAGCAATGCTAGGGAGATTACCATATCATATCTCAAACAATATTACAGAGCTGTAGTTATAAAACAGCATGCTACTGTTCCAGAAATCACATGTAGATCAATAGAACAAAATAGAATATCCAAATATGAGTGAACACAAATCCAGCCACCTATTGACAAAGTTGTCAAGAACACACAGTGGAGGAAAGATAGCATGTTCAACAAATGGTGCTGGGAAAACTGGATCTCTATGTGTAGAAGAATAAAATTGGATGTATACTTATCACTCTGCACAAAATTCAGACCCAGATTGATCAAAGACATCTATGTGAAACATAAAGTGCTGAAATTGTTAGAAGAACAAATAGGCAGTACCCTTCAAGATGCAGGTGCAAGGATTTCTAAATCGGATATCAATCACTCAGGAATTAAGGTCAACAATGAAAAAATGGGATCACATTAAACTAAAAAGGAAAGGAAACAAACAATTGAGTGAAAAGGAACCGCTTAGAGTGGGACAAAATCTTCACGAGCTATATATCTGACAGAGAATTAATATATAGAATATATTTTAAAACCTCAAAAAACAAAGAATCCAGCAAATGACCCAATAGAAAATAGGTTATGAATGTGAACAGAGAGCTTCCAAATAATAAATGAAAATTGCTAAGCAACACTTTAAAGTTATTCAACTTCCATAGTAGTTAGGGAAATGCAAATCAAAACTATTGGGGGGGGTCGTTTTGAGGGGTCTCACTGTAGCACCTGCTGTCCTGGAACTCACTCTGTAGACCAGGCTCTCTTTGAACTCACAGAGATGCGCCTACCTCTGCCTCCCAAGTGCTAGGATTAAAGGCGTGTGCCACCACGCCTGGCACAAATCAAAACTATTTTAAGATTTCAACTTATTCCAGTCAAAATGGCTAAAATCAAGAAATAAAAGCCACCCTTACGGTTGGTGAGGAGTTAGTGAATGGAGAGCCCTCATTCACTGCTGGTGGAATTGAAAACTGGTGCTACCACTGTGGAAATCAGTGTGGTGAACTCTCAAAAAACTATAAAGGTATAATACAATCCAGTTGTATCATTCTTTAGCCCATATTCAAAGGACTCATTCCTACTGCAGAATCCTTACACAGCCATGTTTGTTGGTGTCCTTTCACAATAGCTAAGAAATGGAAGCTAAACATCTCTGAACTGATGAATGAATAGTTAAAGTGTGGTACTTTTACACATGGAGTTTATTTAGCAGTTAAGAAATGTGAAATCGGGGCTGGAGAGATAGCCTAGCGGTTAAGAGCACCGACGCTCTTGCAGAGGACCCGGGTTCGATCCCTAGCACCCACATGGCGGCTAAGAACCATGTGTAACTCCAATTCCAGGAGAACTCCAGTTCCAGGGGAATCTGAGACCCTCTTCTGACCTCCGCGGCATTGCGGCATTGCACGACACGGGTGCACAGACCTGTATGCAGACAATACATTCATACACATGCAAAAATAAAAAAATAAAAAATAAATAAAAAAAAAAGAAATGTGAAATCATCAGATTTCCAGGTAAATGGATGAACCAAGAAGCACTATACTAAGAGAAGTAACTTAGGCTCCGAAAAAAAGAGTAGTGTACATTCTCTCTCCTTTGTGAACCTTAGCTGCAAATATTTTTAGATGTGAATATATAATACAATATAATATAATATAATTAATATAAATCCTGATATAACCACAGGATTCAGGAAAATGGAAAAGAACCATGGAGCCAGGAGTAAGAAGAAGCTCAAGAGAGGGGGATAATAGGATACAGGTGCTACCAAGGGAAAATGGGGAAAATTACATGATGTAACTAGGGAAGGAGGACACAGGGGGAGAGGAAAGATAAAGAATGCTTGGGGTAAGGAAAGCCAGAAAGAAATGTATTAGTTCAAAAAACTTCTGAAAAATCCACATACAAAATAAATACAAATGCACAACAAATCTCCCCATATTCTGGTGTCTTCCTTAATTTCTTCTTCAGTGTTTTTATTTTTTTTTTCATTGCATACATCTTTCCCTTCCCTGGAAGATTTAATCCAATGTATTGTGTTTCCTATGCTACTGTGTATAGAATTCTTTCCCCTGATTTCTTTCTCGGTCTGTTGTGTTTGGTGTATAGTAAGTCTCTGAATTTGGTGTGTTAATATTGTAACCTGTCACTTTGCTGAAAGTGTCTATCAGCACTAGGAATGTCATGGTGGGAGTCGTTGAGGTCTCTCATGTATAGAATTATGATTTTTGCAAATACTTTGATTTCACTCTTACCTATACTTGATTTTAGCCTCTTGTATTATTTCTCTAACTAAAACTTCAAGCACTAGATTAAATAAGAGTGATAAAATTACATAAAACCTCTGTATTTTCCTTTCACAAGTTAGAGACCTAGCTGGGAGGATTCTTGCCCTGGGGACACTCCACCTATTGTTCCAATGCAGAGCAGATGTCCTCTCCTAACACTAATCCCTTTAACAATTAGACTCTCTTCCAGCACATGCCTTAACTTCAACATTAAACTTTCTAGTGCTCCTTTTTTTCTCCAAACTGTTCAGTTTGCATTTGCTTCAGCCACAATTGTTGTTTTGTATTGTAGACTTGCATAAGCATCACTGTTAATAACTATACAATAAATTCAATGGTATATTGTCTTGAAATTTCCTCCACCAAAGATTTTAGTCCACCACATCTTAGTTTATCCATAGGCAAGTTCTTAGGACATGGGAAGAAAGCAGCTAGATTCTTCAACAAAATATCACAGGTATGGACTCTATCCCAGTTGGTCCTTAGATCCTTGTGTCCCTCTCCATGTGAAACATCTTGGGCCAAGCTGTTATTAGAATGGGTTATTAACCTCTGGTTTTATCATTCAACTGTTTTTCTAGTTGTGAGGTCCAAAGTCTCTCATATCCCATTGCAGAACAGGAGACAGAAAGATTGCAAGAGCCATGGGAGGAGATGCTTCACCATATAAAAACAGAGATTTATGGGCTTCTGGGGCCTTGCTCATATGAATCTACAGAAATTGTGTCAGCATACACAAGACCTATGCATATTCAATCGGACAAAAACCCAGCACAGAAGTGGGGAAGTGGGCAGCAGGCCCTAACATTAACCAATGAAATATTGGCAGCTGACTACTGCTGAGTGATCCAGAGCTGATCTTCTTTAAGGGAGTGACTCTAGATAGGCTCACTAGACCCCAGTGGATGAACCTGTACTAAGGTATATCTGGGTTAACTAACCTGACGCTATAGACCTTAACATAAATGACAGAATATATCAAACTCAGTGGTGGGGGCTAAGGGAGGGTGCAGATGTGGGAGGAGGGTTATAAATGATTAAGATATTTTGCATGAAATACACAAAATTCAATAAAAAATATTTAAAAAAACATAAACACCAAAAAAACTCAGTTAAGAGAACATTTGTTTCTAAGCCTAGGGAACAATCTGCGGAAGAGGGGGCGTGGTGGAATGTAAAGGCTGCGATTGGGGTGAATGGTGAAACTACAGCGATGTAGTCTGGACACTCATTTGATCAACTTGATTGAACAAACAACCTGTCACCCCCCACTGGATGGTGGGGCTGTGGGGGTTTGGGCACAACAGCCTGCAGATTGG
>VZQC01006561.1:674702-733920 GCA_009823505.1 Rhizomys pruinosus
GACTGTTTTACCTCTCATCCACCTGTGCCCCTTTTCTAAGCCTAGGGAACAACCTGCGGAAGAGGGGGCGTGGTAGAATGTAAGGGCTGCGATTGGGGTGAATGGTGAAACTACAGCAATGTAGTCTGGACACTCATTTGATCAACTTGATTGAACAAACAACCTGTCACCCCCCACTGGATGGTGGGGCTGTGGGGGTTTGGGCACAACAGCCTGCAGATTGGTTTTGCAGGAAGGATGCTTGTACTCATGGATTATCACTTATAGCTAAAAAATGAAAAAAAAAACTGAGAGAAAGATGCAGGACAGTTATGGCAGAATACATGATCTGGGATGGGGTGGGGGTGGGGGGGGAAGGGAAAGGGAAATATGCCTGATCTGAATTGGAAAATGATGTACGAAATGCACAAAGCATCAATAAAAATTAAATTAAAAAAAAAGAGAATGGGAAAAAAATAAAAAAAAGAAGGTATTACAGACTTGCAAACCGGAAAAAAAAGAGAACATTTTTGGAAAAAGGAATGCAAAAGGCTTTGAAATATTTAAAATGGCTGTTCAACATCCTTAGCTATCAGGAAAGTCCAAATTACAGCTGCTTTGAGATATCAGCTTACCCCAATCAGAATGACTAAGTTTTTAAAAAGACAGAAGTATTTGTGAGATGTGGAGAACTATTGGTGAGAGCACACATTGGTGTGGCTACTACAGAAGCTGCTGTGGCAGGTCCTCAGAAAATTGTGAAGTTTCCTAAGATTGTAGTGCCCTCCTTCTGTTGTTCAGCAAAGCTTGGGAGCTTACACCATGATGATAATTGAGTCAAAGAGAAGAACCAATATTTTTGCCCTTGCCTTCTGAGGTCAGCCATAACTCCTCAGACAATAAGATCCCTCTGTTAAGTTACCTGTCCTCTAGATCAGAGAGGCCAGTGATTTCAGACTCTAACAGTATTCATCCTACAAGAAGTGCAATTACTGAAGGCCTCATGCTGGGTGTGAAACAGTATAAAAGTTGCAATTGTACAGGAATCTCCACTATTACCAAGCAAATGTCTAAGGGATATGTAACTTGCCAAAGGGGAAAATGCAGGCAATAAGAAAGTAAATACCAGTTTGGAGACCTCCCAGACTAAGACCCTGTCAAAATATCTAGGCAGACTTCATAAAACTCCCTAGGGTAGAAAAACTAAAACACTCACCATTGATGATAAACCACTGCTTTAAGTATATAGAGGCTTTCCTTCTCGTGCATCACCATCTGGGAAAGTAGAAAAGTAATGTAAATTTATACTTTAAACAAGATTATCCTGTCAAGGAACATGGTGCAGACAGGAGAGACCTCCATTTGAGTGATAGGTCAGTGCTCTGGTTTGCCTTTCAATTGCTGTGACAAAACACTCTGTCCAAATCCAACTTGGGGAGTAAAGTGTTATTCATCTTTTTTTTTTTTTNCAGTGGATGAACCTGTACTAAGGTCATATCTGGGTTAACTAACCTGACGCTATAGACCTTAACATAAATGACAGAATATATCAAACTCAGTGGTGGGGGCTAAGGGAGGGTGCAGATGTGGGAGGAGGGTTATAAATGATTAAGATATTTTGCATGAAATACACAAAATTCAATAAAAAATTATTTAAAAAAACATAAACACCAAAAAAACTCAGTTAAGAGAACATTGTTTCTAAGCTAGGGAACAATCTGCGGAAGAGGGGGCGTGGTAGAATGTAAAGGCTGCGATTGGGGTGAATGGTGAAACTACAGGCGATGTAGTCTGGACACTCATTGATCAACTTGATTGAACAAACAACCTTGCACCCCCCACTGGATGGTGGGGCTGTGGGGTTTGGGCACAACAGCCTGCAGATTGGTTTTCAGGAGGATGCTTGTACTCATGGATTATCACTTATAGCTAAAAATGAAAAAAAAAACTGAGAGAAAGATGCCGGTACAGTTATGGCAGAATACATGATCTGGGATGGGGTGGTGGGTGGGGGGAAGGGAAAGGAAAATAATGCCTGATCTGAATTGGAAAAAAGATGTACGAAATGCACAAAAGCATCAATAAAAATTAAATAAAAAAAAGAGAATGGGAAAAAAATAAAAAAAAGAAGGTATAAGACTGCAAACCGGAAAAAAAGAGAACATTTTTGGAAAAAGGAATGCAAAAGGCTTTGAAATATTTAAAATGGCTGTTCAACATCCTTAGCTATCAGGAAAGTCCAAATTACAGCTGCTTTGAGATATCAGCTTACCCCAATCAGAATGACTAAGTTTTTAAAAAGACAGAAGTATTTGTGAGATGTGGAGAACTATTGGTTAAGAGCACACATTGGTGTGGCTACTACAGAAGCTGCTGTGGCAGGTCCTCAGAAAATTGTGAAGTTTCCTAAGATTGTAGTGCCCTCCTTCTGTTGTTCAGCAAAGCTTGGGAGCTTACACCATGATGATAATGAGTCAAGAGAAGAAACAATATTTTTGCCCTTGCCTTCTGAGGTCAGCCATAACTCCTCAGACAATAAGATCCCTCTGTTAAGTTACCTGTCCTCTAGATCAGAGAGGCCAGTGATTTCAGACTCTAACAGTATTCATCCTACAAGAAGTGCAATTACTGAAGGCCTCATGCTGGGTGTGAAACAGTATAAAAGTTGCAATTGTACAGGAATCTCCACTATTACCAAGCAAATGTCTAAGGGATATGTAACTTGCCAAAGGGGAAAATGCAGGCAATAAGAAAGTAAATACCAGTTTGGAGACCTCCCAGACTAAGACCCTGTCAAAATATCTAGGCAACTTCATAAAATTCCCTAGGGTAGAAAAACTAAAACACTCACCATTGATGATAAACCACTGCTTTAGGTATATAGAGGCTTTCTTCTCGTGCATCACCATCTGGGAAAGTAGAAGAAGTAATGTAAATTTATACTTTAAACAAGATTATCCTGTCAAGGAACATGGTGCAGACAGGAGAGACCTCCTCTTTGAGTTAGGTCAGTGCTCTGGTTTGCCTTTCAACTGCTGTGACAAAACACACTGTCCAAATCCAACTTGGGGAGTAAAGTGTTATTCATCTTTTTTTTTTATATATTATATATTTTGTCTTTTCGAGACAGGATCTCCTGTAGCCCAGCATACGTAGACCAGGCTGGCCTTGAACTCACAAAGATCCGCCTGCCTCTGCCTCCCAAGAGCTAGGATTAAAGGCGTGCGCCACCATGCCCGGCATCATCGTACATCTCTGAGGTCACAGTTCATCACTTAGGGAGCCCAAGGTAAGAACTCAGGGCAGGAACCTGCAGGCAGTAGTGAAGCACAGATCATAGAGGAACTCTGCTTACTGGCTTGCTCTCCTGGCCCATATACAACCTGCTCTCTTATAGAACAACCTGCCCAGGGGTGGCCCCTTTCACAGTGGGCCGGGACCTCCCACATCACACAACAATCAAGAAAAAATCTCACAGATATGACCGCAGGCCAGTCCAATGTAGGCAATTCCCCAACTAAGGCTCCTGCCACCCAGGTGTGGCAAATTGCCATTAAAGCTATCCAGCACAATCAGAATAGTCCAAGAGACACACAAAATAGCACAGGGTATTGTCAGAGTTCTTGAAGATGAGACCCTACTGCTGAACACAGGACATAATTAAGACACAGAACTTGGAGAAATGGAGCAGAAACTTACCTGGAAGTGTTCTACCTGAAGTTTAGCCCTCATAGTTCTAGAGGACTCTATGAAAGCTACTAAGGAAGAAAATAAATCAATGCTCCAACCCAGCCCTAACACCTAATAAATATACCGACTAGCACAACAATCTACCTCTATGGGTGCAGTAGTAGCACTGCTATCTGGGAGGCAGTCAACAGCTATTTAATTGGACTTAAAGCCTTCTCAATGGGAGTGGACTTCTCAGGGATGGCACTGTAAATATAGCCAAACACACATGGCTGCAAAGGTCATAGATTCTAGAGGAAACCCCCAAACCCTAGCTCTGTCACACCTCTAGAAAAATGAAATTTCTTACCATATCCTAAAGATGGATTCTTATATTTACAGGCAAGTATACCACACACCACTCATGAAAGCAGCTTCTTTTTGCAACCAGTGGGGTTGCAGAGTTGGTCACATACAGAGAATATGTGTCTGAGTAGGTGACACATCTACAGTAGAACCTCTACCCCTAAGGATCATGGAACAGAGAGGATCAGAAGATAGAGAGTATACTAGTGCATCCTTCAACTCTAACCATTGAAGCTTCCTGATACAACAGAATGTGATGTACACAGAAGGTCACAACTGGCAAAATTTTAGAGAATACGAGTTTGTGTCCCTGGATAGGACTCATATATTAAACCTCACCCACTCACAGCTCAGGGACCATTTCAGAAGAGTGTATGGAAAATTTCTAATAGCCAGGGTTGGTCCATGAAAATAGTAAAACTGAAGCTTCCAGGCCACTGGAAACTTGCAGATGTGAAATTGCAACAATGATGGTGTCAAGCACAGACCCATGCCAACTCAATGAGACAAGGTCCAGTGTGGGGCTAGGGAAATGGTGGCTGGCCCTAGCCTAGGAGCTATGGGAAACTGAATACTGCTGAGTGAGGGAGAGTACACCTTACTTACGATCATTAGATAGGCTGACTAGTCTCCAGAGGAGGAATTTGCACTGAAGGACATCTAAGTACAAATGTGTGTCCAAATAGAACCTGTGCAGGGGATTACAGGAGGTCCAGAATGGGATGGGCGGGGCAGGGATGGGTAGGGGACCTGAATTTGATTTAAAACTTTTGTAAAAAAGGGTTGGAGAGGTGGCCTAGTGGTTAAGAGTGCCGACTGCTCTTGCAGAGTAACTGGGTTTGATCCCCAGCACCCACATGGCAGCCAAGAACTGTCTGTAACTCCAATTCCAGGAGAACTCCACTTCCAGGGGAATCCGACACCCTCTACTGACCTCCGCAGCATTGCGCGACATGGGTGCACAAACCTACATGCAGACAGTACATACATACACATAAATAAATAAATAAAATTAAAAAAAAACTGTTGTAAAAAAAGAACAATAAAATGGGACATTATTATCACAAGACCTTGGCATCCCCTGCCTTTTATTTTCTAGACTTTAAAATTAACAAATGAAAGATAGTATACTTTCCAGAAATTTCTACTTATTTGTTTTCATATGTTTTAATCCAATTTTTCTTATTCTTTGCATTCAATTTGTTGTCTTATTAAAAATGTTTTATTAATTTAAATACTGTTGTATGAAATGCACTTTGCTCAATAAAAATTAGTAAAGAAAGTAAATAAATAAATGGATAATATGTTTTTAATTGATGTTTTCTGTATTTCAGACATCATTTTTTAATTCAGTTCAGGCATATTCCCCTATCCCTTCCTCCCACCCCACCTCACTGCACATCATGCATTTTGCCATAACTGTCCTGCGTCTTTCTCTCAGTCTTTTTTTATGCTTAGGAATTCACATTTTCCTCCATTATTTTTATATTACTCTAAAATATGGATACATACTCTGCACCCATATACAATAATTACAGAGTCTGAAAATAATTGGTGGATGGATTCTAGAACCCGTTGTGAGATTCATATTATAACAACATAGCTGCTTTCAGATAAACAGAAATATAACAATAATGTCATTCAGCATTTGTTTCATCTGGAGGATTTGGTGATAGCAACCACAAATGAGGGAAACCATTCTCCTTTTGTCTTTCTGGGACTGTGTTACTTCAGTCAGCTTAGTGGCTTTGAGCTCCATCCATTTACCTGCAAAGTTCATAATGCCATCTTTACTGCATAGTAGTACTCCATTGTGTAGATGTACCACATTTTTGTCATTCACTCGTCTGTTGAGGAGCATTTGGGTTGGTTCCAGTTCTTTGCTATTGTGAAGAGAGCTGCAATAAACATATCTTTACGGTAGGATGAGTCTTTGGAATATATACCCAGGATTGGTATGACTGGGTCAGGTGGTAGGCTCATTTTGAGTCTTTTAAGGGTTCTCCACACTGCTTTCCATAGTGGTTTTACAAACTTACATTCCCACCAGCAATGGATGACTGTTCCCCTTTCTCCACAATCTCTTCAGCATCTGTTGTCTTCTCTTCTGGATCTTAGCTAGCCGTATTGGAGTGAGATGATATCTGAGAGTGGTTTTAATTTGCATTTCCTTAATTATTAATGATGTTGAATGTTTCTGAGATGTTTCTCAGCCATATTCAATTCCTCACTGGTGAAGTCTCTGTTTAGCTCTTTGCTCCATCTTTTGAGTAGGTCATTTGTCTTCTTTCTTCTTTGATTTTTGAGTAGTTTATATATTCTTGACATTAATGCTCTGTCAGATGCATCACTGGTAAAGATTTCCTCCCACTCTGTGAGTTTTCTCTTCACCTCCTTCATTGTTTCTTTTGCTGTACAGAAGTTTTTGAGTTTTATGAGGTCCCATCGTCGGCTGTTGACCTTACTTCCTGTGCAGCTGCTTTCTGATTTAGAAAGTCTTTTCCTATGTCTATGCCTTGTAACTTGTTGCCAACTTTTCCTTCTATCAGGGTTTCAGGGTTTCAGGCTTCATGTGGAGATCTCTGATCCACTTGTATTTGATTTTTGTGCAGGGTCAGAGGTAGGGCTTTAATTCTGTTTTTCTACAAATGATAATCCAATTTTGCCAGCACCATTTGCTGAAGATGCTATCCTTCTGCCATTGAGGGTTTTCTGCCCCTTTTTCAAATAGGACGTGGGAAATTGTATGAGCTCAAGTTTGGGCCTTCAATTTTGTTCCATTGGTCAACGGTTCTGTTTTTGTGCTAGTACCAGGCTGTCTTTATGACTATGGCCCTGTAATATAGTTTGAAGTCTGATAGGGCAATTCCCCCCTGTATTGCATTTTTCACACAGGGTTGCTTTAGTTATTCATGGTCTTTTGTTTTTCCATATGAATTTAGGATTTTTTTCCAAGTCTGTGAAGAAGCTCATAGGGATTTTGATTGGGATTGCACTGGATCTGTATATATTAATTTGGGTAAAATGGACATTTTTACTATATTAATTTTCCCAATCCATAAGCATGGGAGTTCTTTCCATCTTTTGATGTCATTTCAATCTCCTTCTTCAGGGGTTTAAAATTTTTGTTATAGAGGTCTTTGGTATCTTTGGTTAGGTTTGTTCCCAGGTATCTTATTGTTTTTTATCTTTTTATATTCTTTCTCCTCTTGTTTATTGATGTTGTAAAGAAAGGCTACTGGTTTTTCGAGGTTAATTTTGTACCCCCAACACTTTACTAAACCTCTTATTCATTTCTAGTTTTCTGGTGGAGTTTTTGCATCCCTTAGGTAAACTATCTTATCATCTGCAAAAAGGGATAGCTTAACTTCTTCTTTTCCGATTAGTACTCCTTTAATTCCCTTCTCTTTTCTTATTGCCCTAGCAAGTGTTTCAAGCACTATGTTGAAGAGGAGTGCTGATAAGGGGCAACCTTTCCAGGTTCCCGCCTTGAAGGGAAATGGTTCCAATTTTTCTCCATTTAGGATGGAGAAAGTGGACTTGCTATATATGGCTTTGATCATGTTGAGGAATGTTCCTTTCAGTCCTAATACCTCTAGGACTTTAAACATGAAGGGATGTTGGATCTTGTCAAAGGCTTTTTCTGCATCAACTGAGATGATCATGTGGGTTTTGTCTTTCAGTCCATTTATGTGTTTTATGATATTTATTGATTTACAGATGTTGACGTAACACTGCATCTGTGGTATGAATCCAACTTGATCATGATGGATGATCTTTTTGATGTGGGTCTGCATGCGATTTGCAAGTATTGAGAATTTTTGCATCTATGTTCATTAGTGACATGGGCCTATAGCTTTCCTTTTTGGTTGCATCTTTGCCTGGTTTTGGTATTAGAGTGATGCTGGCTTCATGGAAGGAGTTTGGGAGAATCCCCTCTGTTTGTATCCTTCTAGACAGTTTGAGTAGCAGTGGTTGTAGAACCTCTTTAAATGTTTTATAGAATTCTGCCATGAAACCATCTGGACCAGGAATTTTTTTCAGTTGGGAAGTTCTTAATTTCATCTTCAGTTTCCTCAAATATTATGGGTCTGTTTAAACTTTCAATATCTTCTTGGTTAAGCTTTGTTAGTTCTCAGGATTTCAGAGATTCATCCATTTCTCTTAGGTTTTCAAATTTAGTGGAGTATAGATTTTTGAAGTATTCCTGTATGATTTTTTGGGTCATTTCTTTGTCTGTTGTGATGTTCTCCCTTTCATCATGAATTCTGTTGATTTGGAGTTGCTCTCTCTTTGTTTGGTTAACTGGTCTAGAGTTCTGTCCACTTTGTTTATTTTTTCAAAGAACCAGATTTTGGATTCGTCGATTTTATGTATTGTTTCTTTGTTTCTATTTCATTGATTTCTCCTCTGATTTTTGCAATTTCCTCCTGCCTTTTGGGTTTAGGGTTCATTTGTTGTCTCTCAAGTGCTTTTAGCTGCAGTGTTACATCATTTATTTGTTCCCTTTCTGTTTTTTTTTTGTTTTTGTTTTGTATGGGCACTTAGGGCTATAAATTTTAGTGAGCACTTAGGGCTAGAGCTATAAATCCCTCTTAAGACTGCTTTAAAAGTATCCCACAGGTTTTGCTGTGTTGTATTGTCTTGTTCATTCAGTTCCATGAATACTTTTACTTCACTCTTCATTTCTTCCCTGACACATTCGTTATTCAGGATGGTTTTGTTTAGTCTCCATGTGTTCTTTTAGCTTGTTGGACTTATTCTGGTGTTCATATTGAGTTTTATTGCACTGCAATCTGATAGAATGCATGGAATAATTTCTATCCTTTTGTATTTGTTGAGACTCCTTTTGTGCTCCAGCATGTGGTCCATTTTGGAGAATGTTCCATGAGGTGCTGATTAGAAAGTATATTCTCTGGTATTTGGGTGGAATATTCTGTAGATGTCTTTGAGGTCCATTTGGTGTATTGTATTGTTCAGTTCTGATGCCTCTCTGTTTATTTTTTGTCCTGTTGATCTATCCAAGGGGCTCAATTGGGTAATGAAGTTCCCCACAATAAGTGTGTTAGGAATAATCTCTGTTTTGAGGTCCTACAGACTTGTGTTTATAAAGTTAGGTGCACCAGAGTTTGGTGCACACATATTTAGGATTGTGAAGTCTTCGTGGTTCATTGTTCCTTTAACAAGGATGTAATGGCCCTCTTTGTCTCTTCTGATTAATTTTATTTTGAGATCTATTTTGTCTGAAATTAGAATAGCCGCTCCAGCTTGTTTCTTGGTACCATTGGCTTGGAATATTTTTTCCATTCTTTCACTCTAAGATGGTGTCTGTCCTTGAGGGTGAGATGGGTTTCTTGTAGACAGCATATAGGAGGGTTCAGTTTCCTAATCCATTCTCCCAGTCCATACCTTTTGATTGGGGAGTTTAGACCATCAGTATTTAAGGTTATTATTATTTTTTATTTTTTTATTAATTTTATTTATTTATGTATGTGTATGAATGTACTGTCTGCATGCAAGTCTGTGCATCCTTGTCGTGCAATGCCACGGAGGTCAGAAGAGGGTCTCTGATTCCCCCTGGAACTGGAGTTCTCCTGGAATTGGAGTTTCAGATGGCTCTCAGCCGCCATGTGGGTGCTGGGGATTGAACCCGGGTCCTCTGCAAGAGTGGTCAGCGCTCTTAACCGCTAAGCCAGGTTATTATTGAGACATGCGTGTTGCTTCCTTTTACCTTATTTTTGTTTGTATTCTTGATATAGATTTATATTTACTCTGCTATGTTTTTGTTGCTTTCTCTCTTTAATTGCTTAGGGATAGTTGCTTCTTTCCTGTCTTCTTTGGATTGCTTCAAGGATGTTCTGAAGTGTTGGTTTCTTAGACATATATTCTTTCATTTTGTTCATATCGTGAAAGATTTTTCTTTCTGCTTCAAATATAATCGACATTTTTGATTGGTATAGTAGACTGCGTTGGCATCTAAAGTCATTTAGTACTGGGAATACTTTGGTCAACATTATTCTAGCTTTCCTAGTTTGCACTGAGAAGTCATCTGTGATTCTGATGGGTTTCCCCTTATATGAAACTTGTTTTTCTCTTGGGCTTTCAGTAGTTTGTCTTTATTTTGAGCATCTAGAGTTTTAACAATTATATGGCATTGGGAGCTTCTTTTCTGGTCCTGTCTATTTGGTATTCTATGTGCTTCTTCTATTTGTATGGGTTTGTCTTTTCTCATTTGGGAGAAATTTTCCTCTATTATCCTGTTGAAGATCTGGTCAATAGTGTTATCTTGGGATTCTTTTCCTTCCTCTATCCCTATGATGTGGATGTTTGGTCATTCCATAGTATCCCACATTTCCTGATTTTTCCACACTTGTGATTTATTTTAATTTTTCATAATCTTTATTTGAGCTTTCTAGTTGCTCTGTATTATTCTGCAAGTCTGATATTTTTTTCTGATTCTTGCATTCTACTTCTGAGGCTTTTTCTCATCCTTTCCTTGTGGTTGGATGAATGTTCACTATCCTTTTTCATTTATTTTTTCATGATAAAATAAGTTTTATTCCAGGTATGTAAAATCTTTTTCTATTTTTAAACTTACTTTTTTAATGTTTTTTAAGGGACTCAAAATATAAGACCACTGTTCTTTTCAGGTCACATTGATGTTGTTCAGTTTGCCATAAAATTAGGTAACTGGTGCTAGCATCCACAGATTAAGGATTCCATTCATCATTTGTTTTTCTGGAACTGTGTTACTTCACACAGCATGATATCTTTTAGCTCCAGCCATTTCCCTGCAAAGCTCATGATGTCATCTTACTTTACCGCTGCATAGAACTCCATTGTGTAGATGTACCACATTTTCTCTATCAGTTGAGGGGCAATTGGGTTGGCTCCAGCTCCTTGCTATTGTGAAGAGAGCTCCAATAAACATGACTGTGCATGTATCTCTGCGGTAAGATGAGTTTTGTGGGCACATACCCAGGAGTTGTATGGCTAGGTCAGGTGGCAAGGTCATTCCAAGTCATCCAAGGGTTCTCCACATTGCTTTCCATAGTGGCTGCACGAGTTTACATTCCCATCAGCAATGGATGAGGGTTCCCCTTTCCCCCCAACCTCTCCAGCACTTAGTATCATTTGTTTTCTTGATTCTAGCCAGTATTATTGGAGTAAGAATATATCCTAAAGTGGTTTTAATTTGCATTTCCTTGATTATTAGTGACTTTGAACACTACTTAAGATGTTTCTCAGCCATCTCTAATTCTTCACTTGTGAAGGCTCTATTCAGCTTGTTGCTCCATCTACTGAGTGTGTCATTTGTTTTCTTTCTTCTATATTTTTTGAGTAGTTTATATATTCTGGAAATCAATGCTTTGTCAAATGTATCTGTGGTGAAGGTTTCTTCCCACTCTGTGGAATTTCTTTTCACTTCCTTGATTGTTTCTTTTGATGTACAGAAGCTTTTGAGTTTAACGAGGTCCGATTTCTCAATTGTCAACCTTAATACTTGCTCAGCTGCTGTCTGATTTAGGAAGACTTTTCCTATGCCTATGTCTTGTATTCTGCTGCCAACTTTTTCTTCTTTCACCTCCAGAGTTTGGGGTTTCATTTTGAGGTCTTTACCCCATCTGGAGTTGACCTTTGTACAGGGCGAGAGGTAGGGGTTTAATTTCATTCTTCTACAAGTGGTAATCCGGTTTTGCCAACACCACTTGCTGAAGATGCTGCCTTTCCTCCATCGTGTCATCTTGGCCCCCTTGTCAAATATGAGATGGGTGAAATTGTATGTTCTCAAGTTTGGATCTTCAGTTTTGTTCCATTGGTCAAAAGGTCTGTTTTTGTGCCAGTACCAAGCTGGTTTATGACTATAGCCCTGTAGTGTAGTTTGAATTCTGGTACAGAGATCCCTCCTGTATCGCTCTTTTCACTCAGTGTTGTTTTGGCTATTTGGGGTCTTTTGTTTTTCCAAATGAATTTAAGGACTTTTTTTTTCCAAATCCAGCATCCGTTCTTGCTTAAAGCCCTTGGATTGGAGGGATCATTCCGCAATGTAATCAAAGCCATATACAGGAAACCAACAGCCAATATCATCCTAAATGGGGAAACGACAGAAGCATTCACTTTAATGGCAGGAACTTCACAAGGCTGCACCCTGTCACCACTCTTCTTCAATATACTGCTTGTAACACTTGCTAGGGCAATAAGGCAAGAAAATGAAATTAAAGGAGTACTAATTGGAAAAGAGGAAGTCAAGCTATCCCTTTTTGCTGATGATATGATTGTTTACTTTAGGGATGCTAAAAACTCCACCAGAAAATTCCTAGAAAGGATTAAGAGCTTCAGTAAAGTGGCAGGATACAAAATTAACCTAGAAAAGTCAGTAGCCTTTCTTTACACCAACAACAAGCAAATGAAGAATGAATTCAAGGAGACCTTCCCATTCACAATAGCCTCAAAACAATAAAATACCTAGGAACAAACCTAACCAAAGACACCAAAGATCTCTACAACAAAAATTTTAAACCTTGAAGAAGGAAATTGAAGAAGACATCAGAAGATGAAAAAACTCCCGTGTTCATGGATTGGGAAAATTAATATAGTGAAAATATCCATTCTACCCAAATTCTTGTATAGATGTAATGCAATCCCAATTCAAATCCCCAAGAGTTTCTTCACAAGCTTGAGAAAAAAGTTCTTTCTCATTTCATACTGTGATTTCTTTACCTTTTCCACTTCTTTCTGGAGCCTGTCATCATCATCTTGTAGCTCCTTGTTTCCTTGGACTTTTTCGTTTTTCATTTCGGCCTGGGAATCTTTTCAGTGTTTCCTCTTCATACAGGAGTTTGTCATTTTCTCCCTCTAGGTCCTTCTTGAGGTTTTCAATCTCTCCTCCACCTCTTGTCATTATCCTCTAGGTCCTTCTTGAGTTTTTTAATCTCTTCCTATAATTCTCTAATTTCTTTGAATACATCTACATTTGTTCTTCTAAGGTCAGTGTCTTGGCTTCTTTCCTTGGATATCTCATTGTAGGGATCTTCTATAGGGTTAACAGAGTTCTTTGTGGATTTATTAAGAGGTTTTCCAATGTTATTTTTTCTTTGTGTCCTTGGCATGTGGATTTGTCTGTTTATTTGTTTCTTTGAATTCTGGCACCTCAAATTTGGCTGCACAGACTATGATCACCAATGCTCAGCCTGTTAGGACCTCTGCACCAGAGCTCCACCAGGATGGGGAGGGGGGAAACGCTGGGTTGAGTTGCTGCTTTAGCCCATACACCAGTACACTCCCAAGGGTCAAGGCAGGTCTGTCTTGCCTCATATGCTCCTCACTGACTCCAGGTGCCTGTCTGGAATTCCAGCTGGCATTTCCGGGGGCAGGTGGCCATCCTCCCAAGGGTCAAGGCAGGTCCGCCTTGCCTGGGTGGCACCTCACTGACTCTGGGTGGCTGTTTGGAGTCTGAGCTGGGAATTCCGAGGGTGGGTGGCAAGCCCCCAAAGGGTCAAGGCGGGTCTGCCTTGCCTCACGGCCACCTCACAAATGATAATATGTGCTTAAAATGGGAGAATATGAAAGGAACCATCCTGAACAAGGACGGGGGGGGGGGTTCTGAGATGCCTGGAATCTGCTGTGCAACCTTGAGATAAGAATAAAATAAACTGGAAGAGTTTCTGTTCAAAATTGACTTTTTCTGATCATTGCATTACAGCTGAAGTTCAGTATTTCCAGGCTTTACCTATTTTTCACATCTCTACTGCTGTAATACAGGGCATTCCCATGACACCACGAATCTCCCATTGCTCAGTCTCAAGGAGGTGTGGGAAATTTCTACATGTCTCTAATCTCCCCACTAATTTGTCTTTGATATGACATTTATGTGAATGTTTGATAATAGTACCTTTTAAAGATGAAAACACTTATTTTCTAATTCATGTTTGTTTTGTATTTTATCTTCCTTAAATGACCCAGACATGATACGTTGCCTCTGTGTACATTTTAAAAATTGTTAATTTAGGCCGGGCGTGGTGGCGCATGCCTTTAATCCTAGCACTTGGGAGGCAGAGGCAGGCGGATCTTTGTGAGTTCAAGGCCGGCCTGGTCTACAGAGCGAGTTCCAGGACAGCTGGGGCTACAGGGAGACCCTGTCTCAAAAAGACCAAAAAAAAAAATAATAATAATAAAAATAAATAAAAAATAAATAAAAATTGTTAATTTAATAAACATTCAGAATTCCCATTTCTTTTATATTTTTATCATATGTGATTGGCATTTGTCCATTTCTTGGGAATTTTTTATTTTGCATTAATCTCCTGATTTTTATTTGAATATCGTTCCCAGACTAAAACTAAAAATTTCCCATTATTAATTTGTATTTTTCTTTTCATTAAATATTTATGTAGTATATATAAGAAACCCTCCAGAACAAAGGGATGGCAATGTGGTATAGTCTGTGCCTGAGGGCAAGCACACAGTTCTATTCTACCTGTCATGAACCTGTATTATGGGATGCCCAGTCAAAATGTGCTGCCATATATGGGAAACAAAGAAACTGAGCTGTAAGGGGCACTAATGGGGAATAAAAGCTGGGATTTTGCTTCATTTGCTGCTCAATGTTTGGCGGGTACAAACCCACTGACTGAGGTTCTGGCACAAATAAAATTCCTAGAAAGAAACACCCCACTGTCCCATCTCTCTGCACAAACCACCTACAACATAATGGGAATATTTTGTGTCATTGTAGAAACATCTTCATTTTTGAGAGTTAATTTTTCACAGTGCATATTGCAAACCTCAGATGAAGATAGTAACAAATGAGATGGGGATCAAAGACAAAACCTGTCAGATGTAAGACACCCCTATAAGTGCCTATGAGGCAAATACAATCAGGTCTTCCAGAGGACTGGAGTGTGATTCCCAGTACCCCCATTAGGCAGTGCACCATTTTATTTTAACTCTAGCTCCAGGGGATCCAGAACCTTCTTCTGGCCTCCATGGGCAACACACACACACACACACACACACACACACACACACACAAATAAAAAGTAAAGAAGTAAATGTTTTCTACATGTATATGACGTCAGACTTCAGCCTATCATACGGTTTAGATATGTCAATGTTTCCTTTGAATTGCAATAGGAAAGCAGGACAAGTGCACTGGACACTATCTGATGAGTGACTGGCCAGTGACGCACTCCAAGAAGAGACAGAGAATGAGTGCACAGTGTGACAGACAAGGGATGAGACCATGCAGCAGCACTAACACACTAAGTGAACAGGGCTCCATAAAGAACTGCAGTCACAGTCCCTTGACAATTGTTTTCTCAGACCATGGTTTTCTCAAGAGGTGAAGAATAACCAAACGAATATTATTCCTACCTCATTAAAAGACAATATATCCAGATAAAAATCACTGAATTCCTCACTCATACCCTGAACAGAAGAGCTCTTGAGAAAAAGATTAAACATATTTTGAGTTATACCAGGTAAGGCCAAATTTTGGGGCTTCGTGAGATTGTACAAATACTAGTTTATGGGAAATGTAATATTCTTTGAAGTGTTCACCTCAATTATTTCAGATCAAATCAGAATAATTTTCATTTGAACCTGAGGAAACATTGTTTTTTCTAGTGCTGAAAGTCTTTCAAACACCTGACTTTTTCCTAAAGGATGCCAGGCTAGGGCTGGAAGCCACATTAGCAGACCTTGTTGGTAATTATTTATTTATTTATTTATTTATTTATTTATTTATTTATTTATTTTTGAGACAGGGTCTTCCTTTAATCGCAGCTGTCCTGGAGCTTGCTCTGTAGAACAGGATGGCCTTGAAATCACAAGAGATCTGCCTGCCTCCACCTCCCAAGTGCTGGGATTAAAGGTGTGCATCACCTCGGCTGGCACCAAAGACATTTCTTAGCTACCATGTGGGTGCTGGGAATCAAACCCGGGTCCTCTGCCAGAGCGGTCGGTGCTCTTAACCACTGAGCCAGCCATCTCTCCAGCCCCCTTTTAATCATGATATCTGATCCACTCCTGTAGTTCAGCTTCTCATTTCAAGAACCTAAAAATATTTACCATTATGTAAAATTTGAATATGACCACAGAGTCTATTTAATCATATTTCAAAGGAAGACATTAAACACCCTCATCAATAAAAATTTAATTTTAAAATAGTCATTAAAACATGACCCATCTTGCGTGCAGAATAGCAAATATAGCTGAAAAAATTGCATGTAACTGAGAGGCATCTTCTTCCATTGTCCATGGTGTGAAGGTAGGTAGTTTTAAGCATTTAAAACCTGTCTTTTCCCATAGTTAGTTTTAAGATTTGAATTGCAAGGGTTTGATGAAAAGGTTTCATGTCTTTCTGTATCCCCCCCCCTTTTTTTAGCGTATGAGTCTCCAGAAGACAGTTGTATTATACATGACTATAGGGTGGAGTCAAGGCACAGATTTCATCAAATTCACCCATGTTGTTTTGGGTGACTATATATGATTAACTTGGGAAGCAAACTTAATTTTTACGTTAAATCATCTTAAAGAGAATGCTACAAGGTGATACTGTNTATAAATCAAAAAATTTAATGATATAAGGTAAGTTTTCATGTTCTATAGTTTTTTTTACTTAGTTTTTATTGATGCTTTGGCATTTTCATACATTTTTTCCAATTCAGTTTCAGGGCTATTTCCCTCTTTCCCCCTCCTCCTCCCCCCACCTCCACCCCATCCAGATTCCATGCATTCTGGCCCATAACCTGTCTGCAGCTTATCTCAGTTTTTTTTTTTCATTTTTAGCATAAGTGATTTTTATAATCCATGAGTACAAGCAATCCTTCATGCAAAACCTATACGCAGGCTGTTGTTTCCTAGGACCCCCACCTACAGCCCCACCATCCAGGGAGGGTGACAGGTGTTTGTCAATCAAGTTGATCAAATGGGTGTCCAGACTACATTGCTGTAGTTTTCCCCTTCACCCCAATCGCAGCACCAAATATTTTTCTATCATGTCCTCCTTTTAGTTCTTTTCCTTTTGATATTTGTGGTGTTCCCTCTCGTTAGACTTTTAGAATAGGTGTTGCTATTAGTAGGTTTTTTTTTGGCAGTGTTGGAAGGAATTTTCTTTTGATGTGTTTGATTATTTAAACCCGTCCACTGTCTTTCTCGCTGGCAGTCTGTTGATATTTTTGGAACTACTGAGTGCTCTCTGTTCCTTATATTTATGTGTCTGGCTGTTTCCCTTCCAGCGGCCCCCCACACACTAGTGTTGCACACACACACACACTTCGATCCCTATCTACTGTTCACGTCAAGGTAACAAGCAAAGCTATATTCTGGGTCGCCCACCTCGTCTCTTCCCCGCTACGCACTAGCTCTATGCGTACTGCTCTCTCCAGCGCACACGCTCTAGGTTTACCCCCGATATAATAGTCACCCCCCTGTGTGTTACCCTGGAGCTATGGCCCCTCTATGGTCTAGTGTACTCCCCCCAGGGACATACCGCCGACCGATTGTTTGCGATACGCTTTTTTGTGTGAAGCACCTTCCATTTAGCCGCGCGTACTTCACTGAGTGTATATGTATTTTTTTTCAATTTCCCCCTGTTAAATATGTCAGGGTCTTCCTGTGGCTTACCCTGACACATATCCATGTTATCCCCTCCCGTGATCATAAGCTATATATGTGTATGTATGTCGGCACTGTCTGACTCTCTTCCCTTTTCATCCTTGTGGCATCAGCATGGGTTATTTCTCCAAGGGGGAGAGCCAATAGCCAATTAGATTTGGGGATCTTACAGGCACATGCTGCCTCTGCTGCACAGTATTTCCAGGCAGTGTGAGGTGTAGCTAGTGCTGACGGTTCGGAGTCCTTTTGCTTGATCAGGCGAGACCCCAGTATGTGTGTGTATGTTTATTTGTTAGTGGCATTTTGTGTCAAAAACCTTTTCTGGCCATTCCAGATGGGCCACGTATAAATCTTGCATTATTTTTTCTCATACACACACACACACACACACGTAAGTAAGGTCTCTTCAGCAGCAGGGTCTTTTGCCTCTCCTCCTGTAGGTATCCCCAAACTTAGATGGCAAGAAGCCCACCTTCTGTGGCGGCCTTGGATGCCCTGCCAACAACCTGGAACACACTGCGTCCCGCTAGAACAATCCATTTGTATGTTCAGAGCTCCTGTATTAAAATATTTTGCCTGAGTGCATGCCCTAGGACTTTATGTATGTATATCTTGGTTCTGAAACAGAGGTCAATCCTCTCCACAAGTATCCCATGTCTAGTAGTCAATAAAGAAAGCCATAGTTTCACCAGCTTGTCATAAGAGATTAACCTCTACAATCCTAGACTTGTTCCAAATTCTAAAGTTGGCGGAAGACCTTATCATCTAGTTCATTATATTTCATCTTGTTCTATGTGGGGGGAAGGCAAGAAAGTCCCTCTCATACCTCAGACCTTTGTGGCAACACCTAGAAGTTAAGCTTCATTATGCTCTTAATAAACTAGTTGTTAATGCTAGGATCCAACAGACGGGAGTTCGATGTTTATTAGCACATCCTAGGCTTTTCCTCCTTTGAACGTTGCAGGGGCAGACCTTTCCAGGTTGCCCACTTTTTTGGTACATCCTACTGAATGCAAACCTGTATCTTTTTTTTTTCTTTCTCTGCGTTAAGTTGGTGACGTTATTTTGTCCTGTTGGACAAACAATCTTACCTAAGTTTGACAAAACAGCATCGAATAAAATGGTATCATATGAATCCTCGGGAATCACCACAGCTCACACAAGAAAGAGACTCGACGAGCCTCAAACAGGCACCAATCTAGTACACGGAAGAAATCGAGAGATGTAATAAGTAGCTCCCCAAACAAAACATGCCCAGGGTCCGGATGCGGATTTCACAGCAGAATTCTATACAAAATTGTTCTAAAAGACTTTACAAACCATTACTACCATTAAATTCCGTTTAGAAGATACAAATGGAGGACTTCTCCCAAATTCCTACTTCTAGAAGCCATGCATACGCTTACTACCAAAACCAGGGAACGAGACTACAACCGAAAAGGAGACTATCACCCATTTCACTAGAGATGAACACAAGTATGACAATACGTTAAACAGGGCTTCTTGGCAATCACTCCATACAGACTCCACAATCAAGAAAAACTCATCCACTGACAATGGATTTACCAGACTGCTAAGGACGGCTTCCTATACGAAACAAAACAACTGAAATCAGTCAAACATATCAATGGACCTGCAACGCAAAAAACCAAACGCCCATCATTGCTCATTGATGCAGGAGAAAGCCATTGTGAAAAATTCCAGCCTGTTCATGTTTATAAATCCCTGGAGCTTCCTGAGGAATCTGGAGACTGAGGGCTCATTACTCAATGTAATCAAGAACGCATTATACAGAAAACCCACCAGCCACATATCATTCTAAATGGGGAAATTGACAGAAACATTCCCTTAAACGTAGGAAAACTCAGAGCGAAGCTGCCCCCCTGTTCACCATCCTCTTCAAGTAACGTGCTTGAAACCCCTGTAGTCTTAGTGGCTAACAGCGAAAAGATGAAACGAATCACAGGAGTATCTACAATTGATAAAGGGAATTCCAAGTATTCCCTTTTGCGCTCTCGATAGTAATGACTTGTCTACCTAGGGGATGCAGAACCTCCACCAGAAAACTCACTAGACCGATTAACGCGCTTCTCGTTAAACGTGGCTCCAGGACTACCAGGACCCTGATTAAAATTAACCTAGACAAAAAATCAGTAGCCTTTTTGAAACACAACAAGCAGATTGATAACGTACTCACAAGGAGACGCCTTTCCCACTCCAATAGCCTCACAAACAATAAAATCCTAGGAAAACAACCAAACAACCAAAGACACCAAGGATTCTACAAACAAAATTTTTAAACCCCTCAAAAAAAAAAAAAAAAAAAAAAAAAAAAAAAGAATGCTGGGGCAAATGGTTTTAGTTTTGGATGAACTTATTTGAAGAAGTAATTTAGAGTCAAAGAACATTAGCATGGGCTAGAAGCATCCTTAATAAAGAAGTACTTATATACAGGAAAAAAAAATAAAAAATAAAACCTGTCTTAAAAGCATGCATCAGCAATGGCAGCAGTATTAAGCTCATGCGATGGCTATGGGGACTAAACAGGACTGAACACAATTTAACGATGATGATTCTTGGATGTCATAAAATCTTAAATCCTAATTTATTAGAGAATCAAGAAATCATAAAACATTTCTAAATGTAGAAAATATTAGTTACAATATTTTTAAATAAATCGTCTGAACTTGTTAATTAAGGCATGTTGTTTCCACATTGGTTATTTATTTATATTTATTTTTTGGAAACGCAGATATCTGAACCCAGGCTCTTGGACTTGGTAGTCAAGTGCTCTACCAGGAGCTCCAACTGTAGCCCTGGCCTTTAGATTTTTCATGTGTAGTTATTTATTAGGCTTCAGAATATCTGTAACAGATAAGCTTCTGGAGGTAACGTTAGAAACATGGTGTTTAAGAAGAAGATTGTTTGGGGCTTTATTTTTAAAATTACATGTTAAATAGTTAAAATAATAATCCCCCCAATGAATAAGAATCCAGTAAAGATTCATGCAGAGTTGTAGGTTTGTGACGAATGTCATTGCCTGGCCAAGTGACCACTCCATTCACAACACCTGGCATCTCCTGTTAGTGCTGGCTGCTCAGTACCAGGAACCTGACATTCTTCCTTTCCATCTCACTATTATTTTTTCCATCTCACTATTTTATTTCTGTTTCAGACAAGGTTTCTATGACAGATAACAGCTTGATGTAGTCACTCTATGAGAGCTATAAATAACCTTGATGGACTCTGTTTTGGATTTCAAAAGCCATTACCAACATTCACACATGTGCCATCTTGAAATCTGGGACTCAAGAAGGTTCTGCTGTACCTGGAACCCTTGTTAATTCATGTTCATTCAAGCAACTGAGAATGCTTGAGAAACTGGGCAAAAGTCAGTTAAGGTAATCGGCAACATCATTTCATTTTTAGGCTCAAGATATCTCTGGTTGTTCTGCAGTTATTTTTTATGGAAGTGATCTCATATTCCCTGTACAAAACATTTCCTACATATACTTCTTCCTTACATACAAAAGATTCATCCACATTTGAACAGTTCTTATCAATTTTAATTGTTGATTCTGTTAAATGACCAATACTTTTTGAAACTGATGCACTTAGTTTCAAGACTCATAGTTTCTATTATCTATGTAGACAGAATGGTCATGTGTATTTTCTATTAGTTGAGTTCTTACATTTTTAGAAACGTAAAATTCAGTGTAGTTTAAAAAGGGCACAATTAAAAATTAATTTTATAACAAAAAAAGAAAAATTTCTACCCAGTGATAGTTTTTTTTTATTTTTATTTGTTTATTTTTAAGGGATTCTACCATATAATGACACAGTTGTTTGCAGATAACATTGATGTTACTCAGTTTGTCATACAATTAGATAATTGGTGCATTTTGCAAGTAACTATGTCCAAATTTTGAACAACCCAAGGTTCCCATAGTCCAGTTGGAGAAGCTTGTATGCACAGGCATGTTGATCAATTAGGAGTCCACACTATATTCCTGTAGTCTAATGATTCACCCCTATCTCTCCGCAGCCCTTACATTCTACTATGCATCCTCTTATACAGTTTGTTGCCTGGGCTTTGGGAAAGGGGCACATGTGGGTGAGAAGAAGACAGTCTACTTTCTTTGGAGTTGTCATTTTGGACTCTAGTCTGTTCAGGTTGTTTCCCTTCATGGGTTGACAGCTTTTCTGGTGATACCTTTTTAGTCATACTAACAAAGCACAAGCAATTGGATGTACAGGCATTTAAGCAGTACTAATTATTATGTCAAGCTAAGCTGTAAGCATAGTCACAGATTCTTGGATGGTATGCTAATCCACAACCTGTGGTTTCTCTATAAAGGGTGACAAGTTCTTATTGTGGCTTATAACATCTCCTAACCACTAGAGGACATAAGCTTGTGGCATCCACTGTGAGTTATTCCTCCAAGGAGAGAGCTAATATCCAATTAGATTTGGGATATATATAGACACTTGGCTGCCACTGTTGCACAGTATCTCCAGGCTGTTGAGGTGTAGCTGATAATGACGGAGGAGTCTTGCTTGTCTCAGGGAGACCAATATTTTGCTGTATTGCTTTACTGGCCTTTGGTAACGCTCTCTGGCATTCTCAGATGACCAGTTGGTACCGCTAGCAAAAGTGATGTCTTCAAAACATTATTTTTTCATGCTTCAACACCTAGGTTTTCGGACAACCTGGACTTTGCCTTTCCCTTGCTATATCCCACTTAAAGGCAAAAGTTTTTATAATTTGGGGGGCGGTTTTTGAATCCCCCTAGCCAACATCTCCTAGGCAGAATCATCATTGCTGATGTCAGAGCTTTCCTGTACGAATATATTTGCTTAAATTACACGAGCTTATAAACACTTTTACTTATTGAATTTGGCTCTAGATAGAAAATTATCCTTTCAAGCACAGTCCTATGTCTATCAGTCATATAAATAAGGGTACGATAGTATCATCTGTTTTTATAGGAATTTACACTATAACAATTGCTCGTAATTTACAGTTAGGGTGGTTTACTTACCCATCCTGTTTTCTTTTTCCTCTACAGGGAGCAGGCAGACCGGTTGTCTTCATCGTATCTGAACGGTAAAACTCGTTCGGGGGCCATTACCCGCATTACACCGCAATAGTTCTGAGAGCTGCTCCGTGTCTGTGCCTCGCAGCCTAGCCGGTTCCTCTTTAATGTTCAGATGGGTCACCTCTATGGCTGGCATTTCCCAGTCCATCCTGCATAGGCAAATAATTGTAAGTATTTCAGGCATTTAGATATTGGGATTGTTTACCTGTGGGAACATAAAATTCTCCTCCCATTGTTCGAATTTCAAGATCTCCAAAAATGAAAATTTATCAAAGAAAAAAAAAATTAAACAAAGTTTTCGATTTTCATTGTGTCCAGAAAGGATACTACCCCCACCTCCCCATCCTTCTTTTTATTTTTTTTTGTTTTTAGTTTTTTATGTTTGGGACTATAGTGCCTAATTGTATTAAACATACCCATAAACAGGAGCCAGGGCATAAGCTTTCATTAAATGTACCTAAACTGTTTCTATTGATTGTATGCTACTGGTATTTGTGAAGGACATTTAAGCTTATTTCTTTAAATATCCTACGAGTAACAGAAAAATTTATACACTGTGATGTTGTATATTCACGAAAAAATCAGAGGCCATTTTGTGTACCTTACCCAATACAAATGGTAAATAAAACAATCAACATTTTATATTCCCATAAGTCCCAAATTGTATTACCATTTTCACCAAAAACCTACAACCACAATTTAACTAATCTAAAACCCAATTCATAAGCATTAAATATCCTATACTTGTGGGTAAAGCTTTTGGGCAGGTTGAGTACCTGCTAAATAAATTTACCTAATAAACACTTTGCTCTTTAAAGCTACATGACTAACTATGACTTCTACTTATTTGGGAAGTGAAATTTAAGCCTTAGTTTCCTTTAAATGTTCCTACAAAGTAAAAGAAACGTTACACTGGATGTTGTGTAATTCAGAAAATATAGAGACCAACCCATACAAACTATAAATAAAAGGACTACCATTTTTATATTCCCAGTTAGTTCAAAATGTCAGTATCTAGCTCCTTTTTTTTTAAAAAAAACCAATTTGCAAGCAGTTGTGCCCAGCCCACCACAGGCCACAAGGCTCCCACATCCCAGCTGGAGGGGCTTGAATGTTCAATTCAAGTTGATCAAATAATGTCCAGATAATATTGCTAGTGTAGTTACCATTAGCCCCAATCCAGCCCCTCATTCTACCTCTGCCCCTCTTCCACAATTGTTCCTTAGGCTTAGAGACGGGGCACAGGTGGGCAGGAAGCAACAGTCTACTTTGTCTGGAGATGTCATTTTAGACTCTGACAGTTCTGGCTGTTTCTATTCATGAGGGCTGACCATTTGCCCAGGGATAAGCTTTCTTTTTTTTTAATTGGATTCTTTAGGTGTGTATTTCATACATCATTTTCCAATTCAGTTCAGGCATATATCCCCTTCCCTTCCCCCACCCCACCCCTACCCATCCCAGATCATGCATTCTGCCGTAACTTTTCTGCATCTTTCTGTTTTTGTTTTGTTTTGTTTTGTTTTGATTTCATTTTTTAACAATAAGTGATAATTTGTGAGTACAAGCATCCTTCATGTAAAACCAATTTGCGAGCAGCTGTGCACAAGCGATTACATATATAGGTATTTAAACATTGCTATTTCCTACGGTAGGTTACTTCGGTATAGACACAGATGTGTGGATGGTGTGTTAATCACTGGATTACTTTTTTTTTCCCTGAGAAAGATGACAAGGCCTTACTGTGGCGTATAAATCTCATAATCTCTAGAGGTGATAGCTTTTTTAAGACTAAGGACCTCTGTCCTTCAACTTTTTCTGGAATGGCTACATGCATGACCGCCGAAGGGGGTGGAGGGCACTGGGACTTGGAGGTCTCAACGTGCAGGCACTTCTGATTCACCCAGCAGTGAGACACCGCAGCAGGACCCATCTTAGACAGATATCTGTCATGCCACCTGGGAGTAAGGTCAAAGTGATGGGAACCACTTCTCCAGTGTCTGCCTACCGAATGAACAAATGAATGAATGAATGAACAAATGCCAGGCCTGCACTGCATATGGGAGGCAACAAATTCTGTAATTGTGGGGACCACTGAGGTTTTCTCTCTCTTTTGCTCCACTGGGAAGAGTCTCCCCTTCCCTGTTCACACCTCCAGTTCTCCATGTTAAGGTTGTCTGAATTCTAAAGTCCAGTGTTTCTAAGCTTCACCTCTTTTCCCACATCTCTACTGTTGTGATAGGCATTCCCATGACCCTCAACGTGAACCTCTCATACCTCAATCTCAAGGTGGTGTAGGAAGCTTCAGGGTAATCTCTCCAAAACTTTGTAGTTTTGTTTAATCTAACATTTACATGAATATTTGATAATGGAAACTTTTTGAAATGAGATCACTTGTTTTCTGAGTTTATATTTGTTTGGTATCATAGCTTCCTTAAGTGACTCAGACTTTAATTGTAGCCTCTGCACACATTTAAAAATGTGTGCATTATTTAGTTCAAGGCCAGCCTGGTCTACAGAGTAAGTTCCAGGCCAACTGGTGGTACAGGGAGATCCTGTCTCAAAAAAACAAAAAAAAAATAAATAAAAATAAAAATGTTTATTTAATAAACATTCAGAATTTATATTTCTTATTTCTTTTTATTTTTGATATCTGATTGAAATTTGTCCATTTGTTCACTATTTATTTGCATTAATGTCATTATTTTTATTTGAGTATAATATCCATAATGAGACTACATTAAAACTTTCCCATTGTTAATTAGTATTTTCCTTTTAATTCACCAAACTCAGTAGTTTATATAACCATTGTTTTGTTGCTGTTTTTAGTTCCAAGAACTAGCACCGGTTCTTCATAATTTCCTTATAGTCTTTTATGATTTAATTGATTTTTTGTCTTATTGAGACAGGGTCTCCCTGTAGACCCAGCTGGCCTGGAACTTACTATGTAGACCAGGTAGCTCTCAATCTCACAGATATTAGCCACCCCAGGGCTAGGATTAAAGGTGTGCACCATGATCCCTGGCTAATTTATTATTTTTTAAATGCATATTTAGATTTTTGTTCGTATAACTGAGTTTTGATAACTTTTATTTTATAACACTAGGGAAATAAGATTAGATGCAATAATACTGACCAAATATCGGTTAGATAAGTTCAGAAAATTTCTTATTTCAATTATAATTTGGTTCAAATTATTTATAATTTTCTTTGTTTGAAATTGTCAATAATCTCTGAATTTTTATTAAAATGATTAATTTTCTAATATATACATAACTTTGAGCTAGTTATGCATCTTAATTATACTCTGAAAAGTACTTTGTATGACTTGAGTTATTTTTCAAGTATATTATTTGTGGTTTATTAATTTGTCCTAGTCATTAATAATTCACATAAGCATTGAAAAAATAAATATATTAGTCTCTGACTATAAATTTTGTTTATACTATCCTCAAATGCCCTAATACACTTACTTTTATTTTCAATTCTGTCAGTCATTGAAAAGGAATTACATATTTTCAAATTGTCCTCTTCTTCCCCACAAATAGCCCACTTCACTTCTCATGTCATATATAATATTATGTATGCAACATCTATAGGTGATATATGTACATGTATATGTAGTGTACATGTAGTGTATATGTAGTGTACATGTAGTGTATATGTAGTGTACATGTAGTGTATTTGAGAGATCAGAATTTCTTCATTATAGGGTGTCATTAACAAATAGCATTCTGGGCTGGAGAATGGCCTAATGGTTAAGAGCACTGACTGCTCTTACAGAGGACCTGGGTTCGATCCCCAGCACCCACATGGCGGCCAAAAACCATCTGAAACTCCAATTCCAGGAGAACTCCAGTTCCAGGGGAATCTGACACCCTCTTCTGACCTCCATGGCATTGCACGACACGGGTGCACAAACTTGCATGCAGACAGTACATTCGTACACATACAGAAATAAATAAAATTAAAATCCTTAAAAAAAACAACAAAAAAACAAATAGCATTCTTTTCCTATTTACACAATTTTCATTCTTTTCTTTTGCCACTGCTGTGATTAAAAATGTAAGTATACCAGAAACGTTCTTACCTCCCCCCCCCATAGAACAAGGAGAAATATGATGATGATGAGGTCGTTCTCCAACTGTAAATTGGAGACAACTGTTATAGAGGTAATCTCTTATAAAAACCGGTAAAACTGCCTTCTTTAATTGACTAATAGACAAAGGAACTGTGAAAAGGATTATTCTCTATTCAGAACAAATTTAATACTAAAGTCTCCTTAAGCTATGCACTTAAGCAAAATATATTAATACAGGAGCTCCGACATCAGGAATGGATTTTTCTACCAAGGAGATGTTGGCCAGGTGATCCAAGCCCCCACAAAATGTAAAGGCTACTTGCCTCTAAACTGGGCTACCCACAAGGAGAGAGGCAATAAGTCCCTGCTGTCGAAGGCCTGACGTTAACATGGGAAAGATGTATTGAGACTGAAAGACCCCCAGATAACTGGAGTGACTCTCACTCAAATCTCGGGATAGAAGGACTCCCAAAAAAATCAGCCAAGACCATTCTCGCTGCAATTACATGAGGTTTATTCGGGAAAAACCAGTGCACTGGGGTCGGACTCATAACCCAAGCAGGGGCAGAGGAGACAGACCCCCAGGGACTGGAATAGGGAACTTTTATAAGCAGGGACCCCAAGGTATGGGGAAATGGAGGAAGGGTTTGTGTAATAGTAAGAAATCATCTTGGCACGCAGGCCAGCGACACACAGGCGGGCGTGACTCAGTTAAGCATAAGGTATGAGGAAGCAGGGAGGGAAACCTTATCTTAATATACAGGTAAGCATGACTCAGTTGAACACCACAAGGTATGAGGAAGCGGGGAGGGAAACCTTATAGTGTACGTGAATTGGAGGCCTTATGGGATGGCAGTACCATGGTTCCTAAAGACAGATTTTAAGGGTGCATAAAACCTTGGAGCAGGGGTCCTTCAAGACCACACATGCAAGTGTACAGATGGTCTCTGGAATACCAGAGAGTGTTACCAAAGGCCACAAACCCAATAAAGCAAATATGGGTCTCCTTGAGTCAAGCAAGGCTCCTCCATCAGCACCAGCTACCCCTCACCTGCCTGGAAATACTGTGCAGCAGAGGCAGTCTTATTACTATATATCCCAAATCTAATTGGCTATTAGCTCTCTCCTTGGAGGAATAACCCATGGCTGTTTCCACAAGCCTACATCCTCTAATGGTTAGGAGATGTTATAAGCCACAGTAAGACCCTGTCATATTAAACAGAAAAAAAATGTAATTCATGGATTAACATACCATCCAAACATCTGTGTCTATACCAAAGAAACCTACCATAACAATTAATAATCTTTAAATACCTATATATCTAATTGCTTGTGCTTCATTAGTAGAATCGAAGGGTTATTCCTGGACAAACTGTCAGCCCATGAAAGGAAACAGCCAGAATTGACCAGAGTCCAAGACAACAGCTCCAGATAAAGTAGAATGTTTTGCGTCTCATCCACCTGTGCCCCTTTTCTAAGCCTAAGGACCAATCTGTGTAAGAGGGGGCATGGTAGAATGTAAGGGCTGTGATTGGGGTAAATGGTGAAACTACAGCAATATAGTCTGAACACTCATTTGATCAACTCGATTGAACATACAAGCCGCCCCCTGCTGGATGTTGGGACCCATGGGCTGTGTGGTTTTGGGCACAACTGCTTGCAAATTGGTTTTACATGAAGGATGTTTGTACTCATAAACTGTCACTTATTGTTAAAAAAAAGAAAACTGGGAGAAAGATGCAGGGCAGTTATGGCAGAATGCATGATCTGGGATGGGTGGGGTGGGGTGGGGGGAAAGGAAAGGGAAAAATGCCTGAACTGAATTGGAAAATGATGTATGAAAGACACAAAGCATCAATAAAATAATGAAAATCTGGGGCTGAAGAGATGGCCTAGTGGTTAAGAGCACCGACTGATCTTGCAGAGGACCCGGGTTCGATCCCCATCACCCACATGGCGGCTGACAACCGTCTGTAACTCCAATTCCAGGAGAACTCCAGTTCCAGGGGAATCTGAGACCCTCTTCTGACCTCTGCGGCACGGCACGACACAGGTGCACAAACCTACATGCAGACAGTACGTTCATTCACATACAAAAATAAATAAAATAAAAAAAAGTGAAAATCTAAAAAAAAAAATGTAAGTGTAATGCTACATTAAATAAGAGTGGAGCAGAGTACACACTTGTACCATTCCTGATTTTAGAGGAAATACACTCAGTGTTTCTGCATTTAGTATAATGGAGGCCAGCAGTCAGATACAGACTTCCCTATGCTAAGAAGTGCTCCTTTATTCATGCTTTCTTCACAGATTCCATCATGCACACATGTTGAACTTTGTCAAAGACCTTTTCTCCACTTACTCAGATGAATTCTGTGAGTAGTAACCTATTTCATTGGTCCTCAAATCAGTTTAGTAAATACTTTTATTTTGTTTTGTTTTATGCATGATTGTTTGGTTGCATGTAAGTGCACCATGTGTATATAGTGCCCACAGAGGCCAGAAAAGTGGACCGGATCCCCTGAACCTGAGTTAAGGTACAGATGGCTATGAAGCAGCCAAATATTTGCATTTATAGAGGAATCCAGGCCCTGTGCAAGAACAGCAAGTGCCCTTAACTGCTGAGCTTTCTCTTCAGCACCAGACTCAAGTCTATTTATATCCCATCTAACAGTTATTGCTCAGTATTTTATTATTTTTATTTTATTTGCATGAGTGTATTGCCTGAATGCACGTAAGTGCACCCATGTCGTGCAATGCCCATGGAAGTCAGAAGATGGCATCAGATCCCCTGGAACTGGAGTTACAGATGGTTGTTAGATACCATGTGAGTGCTGGGAACCAAAACTGGTCCTCTGTTTTCATCAAATGAATCAGTCTACAGTTTTCTTTTTATTTTGTTCTTTTCTGACAGTATCAGGATAATATTTGCTTCACTGAATGAGAGTAATAGCATTTCTCCCTTATTTTATGCAATGGTTCAAACAGCATTGGTATTAATTATTTCACATGCCTTTAATCCTATGACTCGGGAGGCAGAGGCAGGCGGATCGTTGTGAGTTCAAGGCCAGCCTGGTCTACAGAGTGAGTTCCAGGACAACTGGAACTACAGGGAGACCCTGTCTCAAAAAGACCAAAAATAATAATAATAATAATAATAATAATAATAATAATAATAGTCTGATACATAGCAGGGCATGGCAATGCATGCCTTTAGTCCCAGCACTCAAGATGCAGAAGCAAGTAGAGCTCTGTGAGTTCAAGGCCAGTCTTGTCTACATGGCAAGTTTCAGACCAGCTGGGGTTAAAGGAAAATGCTGTCTCAAAAAAGAACAAAAACAAAATAGGCTGATAGCTGTGACTGCCAATTTATTTGTTTCTGAGCGTTTCTTGATTTGGAGAATTTTTATTACTACTTCAACATCATTCATACTATAGAGCCTATGCTTATATCTTTTGATTTAATCTTGATAGTTCATACATTTAGAATTTATCTACTTCCTGTGAGTTTTCTTTTCTGTCAAATATAGGTTTCCAAAGTTTTCTCTAAAGACTACCTCTACTTCATTACACTCTGTGTAATTTAACCTTTTCAGCACCAGTATTATTAATTTTGGCCTGTTCTCAATCACTTTTGGAGTACTTTGGTTGTTGGTGTGTCAAACTTGTTGATTAAAAAAAAAAACAATTCTGGGGGCGGGAGAGATGGCTCCATGGTTAAGAGCACCAACTACTCTTGCAGAGGACCCAGGTTCGATTTTCATAACCCACATGATCTTTAAGCAAGGCATGGTGGCACTTTAAGATCTTTTATAGAAATTACTGTAGGTGATTGGAAAATTTTCAGTTTTGAAGATGTAATTGATCCTGCAATATCATATCAGAAAGATATAAGTAACAATGGAGTAAACAAATAGCAATTATATTTAAAAACTGAGGGAGAGAGATTTAAGTAACTGAAGAAATATTAATTGTTCTTGCATTTCCAGAGACAAGAGTCACAATGAGTGAGACACTAACCAACATGACAAGCTACATGGAATTCTTGTTCATGGGATTCCTGGATGGCCAGGTGCTACAGACATTGTGTGCCATGCTCTTCTTCCTGATTTACATGGCAGCAATAGTAGAAAATTTCCTCCTTGTCGTCCTCACCACCATAGACCAGTATCTCAAATAGCCCATGTATTTCTTTCTGAAGAATTTGTCCTTGATTGATATCTGTTACATCTCTGTCACTGTTCCCAAATCCATCATAAACTCTGTCACAAACATCTGCTCCATCTCTTTCCTGGGGTGTATCTTACAGGTATTTTGTTTTGTACTTTTGGGGGCCACTGAGTTTGCACTTCTTTTAGTGATGTCTTATGACCGCTATGCTGCCATCTGCCTCCCTCTTCACTACGAAGTCATCATGAATACAGCGCCTGTGTGCAGATGGTGGCTGCAGCGTGGCTCACTGGGTGTGGCTATGGGGCCCTTCATGCTGCCGGAAAATTCTCTGTCCACTTCTGTGGTCCCAGCATAATACATCAGTTCTTCTGTGACATTCCATCACTTCTCACACTTGCTTGCTCTGGAGAAGAAATCCTAGAATATGTGTTTATCATTACCAGTGGTTGTTTTGCTTTCATGTGTTTTATGTTAATGGTTGTTTCCTATATTCACATTTTCACTGTCTTCCTAAGGACTCCTTCTGAACAAGGAAGGTTTAAGACTTTCTCCACCTGCATGCCACATCTGACTGTTGTAAGCTTATTTCTCTCTTCTGGATCTGTTGCATATTTAGGCTCCACATCAAAATCTTCCTCATCACTGAACCTCTTCATGTCAGTGTTTTACTCTCTGTTACCTCCCAGCCTAAATCCTGAGAATTAGAGCTTGAGAAACAGGAATATGAAAGTGGCCCTAATCAAAATAGTAGGTGACAAAATGACCAAAAACCTCTAAATATTGACAATATTATCTACTGTGATATTAAAGTATGGAAATGATCTGTTAATTGAAACCTGTAATAACTTTATTAGATGCCTGCTGTACTACCTTGCTCTTACAAAATATGAGAGATTTCATAATTTTATTTTTTATTGATGCTTTGTTTATTTCATACATCATTTACCAATTCAGTTGAGGCATATATCCCCTTCCCTTCCCCCCACCCCACCCCTACCCATCCCAGATCATGCATTCTGCCGTAACTTTTCTGCATCTTTCTCTGGTTTTTTTGTTTTGTTTTGTTTTCATTTTTTTTAAAATAAGTGATAATTGTTGAGTACAGCATCCTTCTATGTAAAATCAATATTGGGTTGGAGCAGTTGTGCCCAAACTCACACAGCCTCATGGTTCCCATCATCAGCAGGGGGTGTCTTGTATATTTCAAGTCAAGTTGATCAAATATGCAGTGTCCAGTCTAATATTGTTGTAGTTTTCACCATTAACCCAATCACAGCACCTTACATTCTACCGCCCCCTCCTTCTGCAGATTGTTCCCTGGCTTAGAAAAGGGGGAACAGCGTGGATGAGAAGCAAAACAGTCTACTTTCTCTGGAGCATGTAGTCTTGGTCTCTTATCAAATTACTGAGGCTGCTTTCTCTTTCATGGGCTCCTGACCAGGCTTGTCAGCGCCATAACCTTTCAATCCTAACAATAGCAAGCACTAACATTTCCCTACATTAGATATATCTAGGTATTTAAATCAGTATAATAATAGCTTTTTGTCCTACTAATGAAGCCCTACAGCAATTAGATATATAGGTATTTAACACATACTAATTATTAGGTGGGGTAGGTTACTTGTATAGGCAACAGGATGTTTGGATTGGTATTGGTTAATTTCTGAATTTACATTTTTACGTATATGACAGGGTCTTCATGTGGGTTTATAATAATTCCTACCATTAGAGGATGTAAGCTTGTGGCATAAGCCGTGGGTTATTCCTCGCAGGAGAGCTCTATAGCCAATTAAATTGGGAATACAGACATCATGGCTGCCACTTTTGCACAGTATTTCCCAGGCAATGAGGTGTAGCTGGTGCTCGACAGAGGCAGTCTGCCTTGACTTTCAAGGGACCCTATATTTGCTTATTGGGTTAGTGGCCTTGGTAACACTCTCTGGAATTGCCAGAGACAGATGCGTATGTGTGCACAGCGCGGTCTCAATAACATCTTTCCTGGTGTTTATATCCGGTCTTTCAACGCCAGGGCCTTACTCTCTCTTCTGCAGCTATCCTTTGGAGCACGAGCTTTGTGCAGCCCACTAGGAAAACAGTGGGGAGACACCCTGAGATGACTCACATGATCCGGCCCATGTGACCCATGTAATACCACTCCGGGTAGCTGCCCACAATGACGCATCTGAACTGCAGAGAGTACAGGCACAGGGCGTAGGGTAGGGGCACGCTGTCCACAATAGCAAAAAACTGGAAGCAACCCACAGCCCCCGCAAACGGACGAGGGGAGAGAGCAAAGGTGGGTACAGTAGCACTAAGGAGGGAGAGGCAGGGGGAAAGAAAGACAAACAGCATGGAAACGGGGCAGGGAAAGGGAGGGAGCGAGGACGGACCGCAGGTAAAGGTGAAGAGAACACGTCCCAGAAAAACCAATCGACAAAGGGGACCTGCTCAGAGGGATGGCGAGGACCAAGAACCCCTTGATAAAGAGGCGTGTGGAGCGGGATGCAGATTAAAAGAGGACCAACCGCAAAATAGTGCAGCAGAAAATTGGACGAAAGGGTGACTGAGGAAAGGGGAGGAGGGGGGGGGAGCGGGACACGGGTGGATACGTCGATGGGCGCAGATGTAATGGAGGGGAGTTCACTTTAGATGCAAGTTGGGCCCAGACTTGGAGTACAGGAGCCCTGGGGGGGAGGCGGCGAGGACAAGGGAAAAATATGCAGAGAAACAAAACATGGTGTAAGGTGAGCAAAAACGGTAATGCATCTGAGTTAATTGGTGATATAAATTGCTGTTGTCCACATTAGCTTTAATTAAAAACTGTATAACAATTACTTTGGGATTGGTATAAACAAATGTTCTCTATAATTTTGCTGTCATATAGTATCACCTGGTAGCAATCTTTTTCACCTACAGGATGATTTAATTTAAAAATAAAGTTTGTTTTCCAAGTTAATCACATACAGTAACCCAAAACAGCATGGGTGAACTTGATGAAATCTGGCCCTTGATTCCACCCTATAGGTATATATAATACAACTGCTTTGTTTGAGACTCATGGGTCAAAAATAAAAACCTAAAATAAAAAAAGGGGGATATAGATAGATACGAAAACTTTTTGTCAAAAAACCTTGCAATCCAAATCTTAAAACTAACTATGGGAAAGGATTTGTATGTTCCAACAGGCCAGAGTATCACCAACTTAATGGCTGAGAAAGAAAACGCAGCTTTGCAGTGAGCAGGATGTACCAGAAAGTGCCAGCAGAAAGATTGACTCCTCTGGGCATTGAAGGGAAGAAATGCCTCAGATTGCTGCAGACATCAGGCCCCTCTCTGGATCCTACTACTAACAACTATTTTTAATGGATCCTAACGAAGCTTATCTTCTAGGTGCCGCAAAGGTTTTAATACAAGAGACTTTCTTAACTCCCCCCCCATAGAATAAGGAGAAATATGATGATGATGAGGTTGTTCTCCAGCTGTAGATTGGAGCCAGCTATTATAGAGGTATTCTCTTATAAAATCGGTAAAACTACCTTCTTTAATTGACTAATGGACATAGAAACTGTGAAAAGGATTATTCTCTATTCAGAACCAAATATAATGCTAAGTCTCCTTAAGCTACGCACTTAAGCAAAATATATTAATACAGGAGCTCTGACATCAACAATGGATTATTCTACCAAGGAGATGTTGACCAGGGGATCCAAGCCCCCACAAAAGGTAAAGGCTCCTTGCCTCCAAACTGAGATTTCATAATTTTAGATGGCCCTGAACATCAGAGGATTGTATTAGAAATGTTTTAACCCAGTAGAAATCTTCTAAATACTATATCTGTGCTGGATAACTTTAGTGTCAACTTGAAGCACCTAGGTTTAGGGAGCTTCAAGGGGAATTACCACTATTGGACTCATCTATGGCCATGTCTGTAAGGTATGTTCTTGATTGTTGAGGGATGTGGAAGGGTCCAGTCCCCTGTGGGCAGTGCCATCCCTGGGCACGTTGTTCTCTATTATATTAGAAAGTAAACTGTGCATGGGCCAGGGGAGCAAGCCAGTAAGCAGCATCCCTCCATGGCCTGTGCTTCAGCTCCTGCCTCCAGGTTCCTGCCCTGACTTACTACCTTGGACACCCTTAGGGATGAACTGTGACTCAGGACATGTAAGCTAAATAAACACTTTCCTCCCCAGGTTGGTATTGGTGAGAGCGTTTTGTCTCAGTAATTGAAAGAAAACTAGAACAGTGTCCATATAACCAGAGCATAGATTTATAGTAATTTTTCATTTTATAGGCATATATTATTGACCAATATGTTTCTCTCAATATGAGATTTTTATGAATTCAAAACATTGAGATATTTTATTATATATTCTCTTAGAAATTCTCCTAAATTTATCCTTTAAGCATTTAAAATGGAAGCTAATTAATAATTTACCAAATTCTAAATGATATTTTCTACTTTACCTTGTCTGAATTGGAAATACCCTTCCTAAATTTAACAAGTAATTCATTGGTTAAATAAAGATGTCCTTATTTATGACCTTCAAAATACAATATCTGTGTGTATCTTTTTTTCACATAAATTTATTTTTCTTTTTTTAACAAATCTAGACCCATGTTCCCGCCCATTCCCCCACCTCGCCAGAGCTCATGAATTCAGCCAAACATGCTTTTCATCTCTTTCTCAGTCTTTCTCAATATTCTCCATGAAGAAGTTGACTGTTTTGAGCAGAAGTTCACTGTTTCAGTCAGTTCTTTGATGCAGTCTTTTCTGTTGTTGTTGTTGCTGTTGTTGTTGTTATTTCCAATATGCATTAAGCCCAAAAACTTTGGACAAAAGCTCAGGGGGCCCTACACAAGAAATACTTACAACTAGGTAATTGGCACTAGCATCCACAGATGAGGGATACCATTCGTCGTTTGTTTTTCTGGGACTGTGTTCCTTCACTCAGCATGATGTCCTCTAGCTCCAGCCATTTTCCTGCAAAGCTCGTGATGGCATCTTTCTTTACTGCTGCATAGAACTCCATTGTGTAGATGTACCACATTTTCTCTGTCCACTCATCAGTTGAGGGGCATTTAGGTTGGTTCCAGCTCCTTGCTGTTGTGAAGAGAGCTGCAATAAACATGGCCGTGCATGTATCTCTGCGGTGGGGTGAGTCTTGAGGGTACATGCCCAGGAGTGGTATGGCTGGGTAGGGTGGCAAGTTCATTCCAAGTCTTCCAAGGGTTCTCCATACTGCTTTACATAGTGGCTGTACCAGTTTACATTCCCACTAGCAGTGGATGAGTGTTCCCCTTTCTCCACAACCTCTCCAGCACTTGATATTTGTTTTCTTGAACCTAGCCAGTCTTATTGGAGTAAGATGATATCTTAAAGTGGTTTTGATTTGCATTTCCTTAATGATTAATGATGTTGAACACTTCTTTTTTTAATTAATTATTTATTTATTTCTGTATGTGTATGATGTACTGTCTGCATGTAGGTTTGTGCACCCGTGTCGTGCAATGCTGCGGAGGTCAGAAGAGGGTCTCGGATTCCCCTGGAACTGGAGTTCTCCTGGAATTGGAGTTACAGATGGTTCTCAGCCGCCATGTGTGTGCTGGTGATCGAACCCGGTTCCTCTACAAGAGCAGTCGACACTCTTAACCGCTAGGCCATCTCTCCAGCCCTGACGTTGAACACTTCTTTTTTTTTTTATTAATTTTATTTATTTCTGTATGTGTATGAATGTACTGTCTGCATGCAAGTTTGTGCACCCATGTCATCGCAATGCCTGCGGATGGGTAGAAGAGGGTGATCGGATTCCCCTGGAACTGGCGTCTCCTGGAATTGGAGTTTCAGACGGTTTCTCGGCCACCCTGTGGGTGCTGTGGGATCAAACCCGGGTCCTTGTTAGAGCGGTCGCGCCTCTTAACTGCTAGGCCATCTCTCCAGCCCCTGACATCTTCTTTTTTTTTTTTTTTAATAATTTTTATTGATGCTTTGTGCATTTCCCTTTTTTCAATTCAGTTCAGGCTTATTTTCCTTTCCTCCCCCCACCCCCACCCCATCCCCAGATCATGCATTCTGCCATAATGTCCTGCATCTTTCTCTCATGATTTTTTTTTTCATTTTTAGCTAATAAGTTGATAATCCATGAGTACAAGCATCCTTCATGCAAAACCTATCTGCAGGCTGTTGTGCCCAAACACCTACAGCCCACACCATCCAGGGGGGGGTGACAGGTGTGTTTGTTCAATCAAGTTGATCAAATGAGTGTCAGACTACATTGCTGGAGTTTCACCATTCACCCCAATCGACAGCCCTTACATTCTACCATGCCCCCTCTTCCCAGTTGTTCCTAGCTTAGAAAAGGGGCACAGGTGGATGAGAGGTAAAACAGTCCCCTCTCTGGAGCCTGGACTTGGCCTGTCAATCTGGCTGTTTCCTTCATGGGCTGACAGTTTGTCACAGGAATAACCTTTCGATCCTACTAATGAAACACAAGCAATTAGATATATAGTTTAAGCAGAATCAATAGTTATGTAGTGTTACTTTAGCATAGACACATGTTTTGGGTATGTTAATCCATGAATTACAATTTTGCCCCCTGTTAAATATGACCGGGTCTTACCGTGGCATAACATCTAACCTGTAGAGATGTAAGTTTGTGTATCAGCCTGGGTTATTTCTTTCCAAGGGGGAGATTCAATAGCCAATTAGATTTGGGATATACAGGCACATGGCTGCCTTGCTGCAAAGTATTTTCCCAGGCAGGTGAGGTGTGATCTGGTGCTGAGCGGGGAGTCTTTCTTGACTCAGGAGACCCATATTGCTTTATTGGGTTAGTGGCCTTTGGTACACATTCTGGCCTTCCAGAGGCCATCTGTACACTTGCATGTGTGGTCTCAATACAATCCCTCCATGTAAAGTCAGGTCTTCGGCAGCCAGGGTCTGATTGCCTCTCTCTTGTAGGTATCCCAACTAAGAGGCAAGGAGCCCTAAACCTTTTTGTGGGGCTTTGGATCCCATGGCCAACATCCAACCTGATGCTTTCTACGTAGGTAGAACAATCCAATTTTGCTGATGGTTGTCAGAGCTTCCATGTATTAATATATTTTGCCTGAGTGCAGAGCCCTAGGACTTTAGTATTTTATTTGGTTCTGAACAGAGAGTAATCCCTTCCACGGTTCCCATGTCTAGTAGTCAATTAAAGAAAGCCCAGTTTTACGGTTTTATAAGAGATCACCTCTACCATAGTTGTCTCCAATTTACAATTGGGGACGCCGCACCTAATATTTTAATTATTTTTCCTTTTCTATGGGTGGTGTAAGGAAGAGGACATTAGTTTTATCTAATATAGAACCTTTTTGTGGCTCCTGGAAGGTAAGTTTAATTAGGACTCACTTAAATAGTTGTTACACATGTAGGTCCAAAGAGGGGGAGAGGGGGTTTAGGGCAAGCGGAGGACTGGGAGTACTTTGAATGTTAAGCCGGTCAGGCCTTTCCGTTGCCCACTTTGTGGTTTACATCCGTACTCATATGCAAAACCCTGTATCTTGTCGTCTTCAGCCGTTACTAAGTTGCGTGAAGTTTTGTCTGTTGGAACAAACAAATCTTTTGTCCCATGTTGTATTAAGATGTGATTTGCAGGGGTTTGATGAAAAGGTTTCATGTCGTTCTGTATCCCCCCCCTTTTTTTTTTTTTTTTTTGCGTATGAGTCCCCAGAAGATAGTTGTATTATACATAAATAAAGGGTGGCGTTCAAGGCTTAGATTTCATCAAATTCACCCCATGTTGTTTTGGTGACTATATATGCTTAACTTGGGAAGCAAACTTAAATTTTACGTTAAATCATCTTAAGAGAATGCTACAATGGTGATACTGTACAACAGGACAATTATAGAGAACATTGTATGTGTCAATCCCCCAAAGTTCTTGCTCTACAGACTTTATGTAAAGCAAATGTGGGCAATAGCGAATTATATCTCCATTTAATTCACATGCATTACCATTTTTTTATCAGATTCTGGTAAACCAATGTTGTTTAATATACACATGTTTACTTTTAATTTTACTAAGTCCTAAACACCATGTGTACTGTAGACAGTGTCTAGGCGAACTGGGTACTTACTGAGTCACGTCAATTAAATATGTACTAATCGAATATACACCCATGTCCCTCTCCCACAATCCCTCCCTTTCCAATTCACCATTTCAATCCATTTTCTGATTCCAGTCTTTCTGTTGTTCTTTTACTATGCCTCCCTCTCCTGCAGAAATAGAAATATTTTATATTGGGTTAGTTGGTACAGCATCAACAATTAGGGACCACCATTTGTCGTTTGTTTTTCTGGGACTGTGTTAACTTCACTTAACATAATGTTTCCATCCATTTCCATTTACCTGCAAATTCATGCTGTTGTCCCTCCTTTACTGCTGCATAGTATTTCCATTGTAGAATGTACCACATTTTCTCTATCCACTCGTCAGTTGAAGGGAACTTGGGTTGCTTCCAGCTTTTGCTATTGCTGACCGAGCTGAAATAACGATAGTTGTGCATGTCTCTTTGCAGTAAGTTGTGTCTTGCTGGGTATATACCAGTAGTGGTATGACTGGTCAACTGGAAGGCTCATTTTGAGTCTTAGGGTTCTCCACACTGCCTTTCCATAGTGGCTGTACAAGTTTACATTTCCCACCAGACAATGGATTGAGTGTTCCCCTTTCCCCACAACCTCTCCAGCACTGGGTCATTCATGTTCCTGATCCTAAGCCAGTCTTATTGGAGTAATGTGGTTATGTCAAGAGTGGTTTTAATTTGCATTCCTTAAATATAATGATGTTGAACAATTCTTAAGATGTTTTCGGCCAGCGAGAAATACCATTCTGGGAGTATCTATCAGATCGTTGCACGTCAATTATCTGTTGAATGATTCATTTGTTTTATTTCTTTCTTTGTTTTTTGAGTAGCTTGTCTACTCCGGAAATCCGTGCTTTGTCAGGTGTATCTGAAGTGAAGGTTTCATCCCACTCTTGTGGGGGTTTCCTTTCCCTTCCTTGATTGTTCTTTTTAATTTACAGAAGGCTTTTGGTTTAATGAGCTTGAGGTCCCATTTGTCAATTTGTCGACCTTAATTTCTGTGGTCAGCTGCGTGTCTATTTAGGAAAGTCTTTTGCCTTATATTCTTGTATTCTGCTCTTTCAGTCGCTCCAACATTTTATTTCTATGTACCTTCAGGAGTTTAGGTGTTCATGTTGAGGTACTGTTGTCCCTCTGGAGATGCACTTGTTTACAGGACGATGGAGTTGGGTAGGGGTTTACATTTCATTCTTTACAAGTGGATGATCCAGTTTTGCAAAACAACTTGCTGAAGATGCTGTTCTTTTCCTCCATTGGCTCTTGGCCCCCCATTGTCCAAATATGAAGATAAGTGTGAAATTTATGTGTGCTCAGATTCGGGATCTTTCGTTTTCAATTTCCATTGTTCAAACAGGTCATTGTTTGTCCAGTACAGCTGTTTTTAGACTATATCCCTGTAGTATCACTTTGAAACTGGTATAGACTCCCCCCTGTTCGCTAGTTTCACTATGGTTGTTTAGCTATTCAGGGTCTTTCTTTTGTTTTTTCCAATGAATTTAAGAACTTTTTGTTTCCAAGCCTGTGAATAAACTCTTTGGGGATTTGATTGGCGATAGTGTTAACTCTATTTAACAAGAGTTTTAGGGTTTTTCTAAAATGGGACATTTTTCCAATGTTAATTTTCCCAATCCATGAGCATGGGAAGTTTTTCCATCTTCTGATGTCTTCTTCAATTTCTTTCTTTAAAGGTTTAAAATTTTTGCTGTAGAGATCCTTGGTGTCTTTGGTTAGGTTTGTTCTTAGGTATTTGGTTTTTTTTGAGGCTATTGTGAGTCAGATGGTCTCTTTGAATTCTTTCTCCAGTTGCTTGTTCTTGGTATAAAGAAAGGCCATTGATTTTTAAGGTTAATTTTGTATCCTGCCACTTTGCTGAAGCTGTTAATCATTTCTAGGAGTTTTCTGGTGGAGTTTTTAGCATCCCTTAAGTAAACAATCATATCATCAGCAAATAGGGATAGCTTGACTTCCTCTTTTCCAACTAGTACTATTTTAATATACTTTTTTTTGCCTTATTGCTCTAGCAAGTGTTTCAAGCACTATATTGAAGAGGAGTGGTGACAGGGGGCAGCCTTGCCGAGTTCCTACCTTTAAAGGGAATGTTTCTGTCATTTTCCCATTTAGGATGATATTGGCTGTGGGGTTCCTGTATATAGCTTTGATTACATTTAGGAATGATCCCTCCAATCCAATTCCTTCTAGGACTTTAAGCATGAAGGGATGCTGGATTTTGTCAAAGGTTTTTTCAGCATCAATGGAGATGATGGTGTGGTTTTTGTCTTTGATTCCGTTTATGTGTTTGATGATGTTTATTGATTTTCGTATGTTGAACCATCCCTGAATCTCTGGTATGAATCCAACTTGGTCATGATGGATTATCTTCTTGATGTGGGTCTGTATGTGATTTGCCAGTGTCCTGTTTAGAATTTTGGCATCTGTGTTCATGAGGGAGATAGGTTTATAATTCTCCTTTTTAGTTGGATCTTTGCCTGGATTTGGTAATAGAGTGATGCTGGCTTCATAGAAGGAATTTGGGAGAATTCCCTCTGATTGCATACTTCTAAACAGTTTCAGTAATAAGGGTTGTAGGTCTTTTTGAAATGTTTTATAGAATTCTGCCGTGAAACCGTCTGGGCCTGGGCTTTCTTTAGTTGGGAGGCTTCTTACTATATCCTCTATTTCTTCATATGTTATGGGGCTGTTTAAGCTGGTGATCTCTTCTTGGCCAACGAGCTTTGGTGATTCCCAGGATTTCAGATATTCATCCATTTCTTCTAGGTTTTCAAACTTGGTAGAATATAGGTTCTTGTAATTCCCATATAATTTTCTGGATCTTTTCCTTGTCCGTTGTGATATTTCCCTTTTCATCATGGATTGTATTGATTTGGAGTTGTTCCTTCTTTCTTTGTGTTAACTGGGCAAGAGGTCTGTCTATCTTGTTTATTCTTTCAAAGAACCAACTTTAGGCTTCATTGATTTTTTGTCTTGTTTTATTTGTTTCTATTTCATTGATTTCTGCTCTGACTTTTGTTATTTCTTCCTGTCTTTTGCATTTAAGGTTCATCTGTTGTTGCCTCACAAGTGCTTGTACCTGTAGTGTTAGATCATTCACATGTGCTCTTTCTGTTTTTCTAATGTAGGCACCCAGGGCTATAAACTTCCCTCTCAGGACTGCTTTTAAGGTATAGCATAGGTTTTGTGGTGTTGTATTGTCATTGTCATTCAGTTCCAGGAATGCTTTTATTTCTTTCTTTTTTTTAAAGTAGCTTACTAACGAGTGGGTTTTAATGATTTTTTAAATTAATTTTATTTATTTCTGTATGTGTATGAATGTACTGTCTGCATGCATGTCTGTGCACTCGGGTCCTGCAATGGCGCGGAGTATTTCTTTCTTTATCTCTTCCTTGACCCATTCATTATTCAAGAGTGTGTTGTTTAGTCTCCATGTGTTCTTGTAGGCAGGATGGCTTGTCCTGGTGTTGATGTTGAGCTTTATTGCACTGTGGTCTGATAGAATGCATGAAATTATTTCAATCTTTTTGTATTTGTGGAGGTTTCTTCTGTGTCCCAGTATGTGGTCGATTTTGGAGAATGTTCCGTGGGGTGCTGAGTAGAAAGTGTATTCTCTGGTATTAGGATGGAATATTCGGTAGAGGTCTATGAGGTCCATTTGGTGTATCATATCGTTCAGTTCAGATGTCTCTCTGTTTATTTTTTGTCCTGTTGACCTATCCAAAGGACTCAGTGGGGTATTGAAATCTCCCACTATGAGTGTGCTGGGGTTAGTCTGTGACTTGTGGTCCTGGAGAATTGTCTTTATAAAGTTTGGTGCACCAGAATTTGGGGCATATATATTCATAATTGTGAAATCTTCTTGGTGGATTGTTCCTTTGATGAAAATGTAATGGCCTTCTTTGTCTCTTCTGATTTCTTTTACTTTGAAGTCTATTTTATCCGATATTAAAATAGCAACACCTGCTTTCTTTTTGGTACCATTTGCTTGGAATATTTTTTTCCATCCCTTCACTTTAAGGTGGTGCCTGTCCTTGAAGGTAAGATGTGTTTCTTGTAGACAGCATATCGATGGATTCTGTTTCCTAATCCAGTCTCCCAGTCTATGTCTTTTGATTGGGGAATTTAGTCCATTAATATTTAAGGTTATGACTGATAGGTTTGTGTTGCTTCCTTTTGCCTTATTATCCATCTGCGGTTTTGATTTAGGTTTCTACTTCTGCAGTTATGCTTTTATTGATTTCTCCTTCTAGTTGCCTGGGGTTGGTTGCTCCTTTCTTCTGTTCTTTGAATTGCTTCAAGTATTCTCTGAAGGGTTGGTTTTCCGGACATGTATTCTTTCAAGTTGTTTATGTCATGGAAGATTTTCCTCTCTCCTTCCACTATGATTGACATTTTTGCTGGGTATAGTAACCTGGGCTGGCATCCATTGTCCCTCAACACTGGGAATGCTTTGCTCCAGGTTCTTCTTGCCTTCATCGTTTGCTGTGAGAAGTCCGTTGTTATTCTGATAGGTTTCCCCTTATAGGTCACTTGTTGTTTTTCTCTTGTCGCTTTAAGAATTTTCTCTTTGTTTTGGGTGTCCAGCATTTTAACTATGATGTGGCGTGGAGAATTTCTTTTCTGATCTTGTCTGTTTGGAGTTCTATGTGCTTCTTGTATTGGTATTGGTTTGTCCTTTTTTAGTTTGGGGAAGTTTTCATCTATTATTCTGTTGAAGATCTGATCAATACCATTCTCTTGGGATTCTTCTCCTTCCTCTATTCCTATGATGCGGAGGTTTGATCTTTTCATAGTGTCCCACAGCTCCTGGTTGTTCCATTTTTGTGTATTTTTAAATTTTTCATAATCTTTCCTTGAGGTTTTTAGTTGTTCTGTGTTATCTTCCAGGTCTGTTATTCTTTGTTCTGCTTCCTCCATTCTGCTTCTGAGGCTCTTTCCATTCCTTTCCTCTTGAATGGATGAGTGTTTGATTTCCTTTTTCATTTCCTCTTCTGATTTCTTTAGTATTTCTATTTCTTTTTGGAGCTTCTCGATCTCTTCTTGTAGCTCTTTGGTTTGCTCGTTGGTTTCTTTATCTTTTTCAGCATGGGATCTTTTCAGTGTTTCTACTTCCTTCCAGAGCTTGTCATTCTCTCTCTCTCTCTCTCTCTCGGTCCTTCTTGAGTTCCTCATTCTCTTTTCTTAGTCCTTTGATTTGTTCTTTGTAATCTTTTATTTCTTTAAATATGTTCCCAATTGTGTTTCTGATGTCTGTGTCCTGGGGTATCCCCAGAGGGATCCCACTGCAGGAGTCTTCCATAGGGTTGGTAAAGCTTGGCACGAGATTATCCTGCCCCTTTCCAGTGTTGTCTCTTCTTCGTGATCCTGGCATATGGGCTTCTCCTTGCCTGTATTCCAATGTGAGTCCTAAATGCCTCTTCACTGTGTTGAAGGGTTGCTTTGCTTGCCTCCTTCAGATGCCTATTCGTAATCCCAGTTGGCAGGGGGGGGGGCGGAGAGCACGGTACCTTTCGCTGGCCTCAGGAGATCTCAGATCTCAAGAGTCACACAAGCCCACCTTTAATACCAGCTGGGAGGATAACTCCACCCCCACAGCCACAAAATCCAATCAAGCCAAATACCGCAACTTTAATCCCAGCTGGGAGGATAACTCTGACCCCACAGCCACAAATGCCAATCAAGCCGAAGACAGCTGGATTAAGGGATCAACAATCAGCATTAACAGTAGTGATAGTGGAGATTTCTAGGGTAAAATAGGAGAGATTTGGGGGTTCGATTAATCAAATTAGTAAAATGGCACATTAGATGGTACTTGTATATAACTCTGTCTATATGAACATGAGGGTGGTGCTATAGACTGCTTCCAAGGAGGGAGGGAAACCTCTAACCCTGCCATCAGTGTTCTGTAAGATAACAGAATCTATGAAAATGCAATTACCCCTGTCTTCCAGTCAGGCACCTGAAATATATCTAAGATAAACAGATCACAAGAGACAGGAAATATTCATAAATGTGAAATACTGGTAAGAACATTTCAAAATGTTTATAATATGCATTGCAAAAACAAACATGGAAGTAACCATGTAAAAGATGAGAGTATTTACAACAACTCAACGCTTAACATGGTAGATCGAACATATCCACACAGTTATTCTCCTTAGAAATTCCCAATAAAATTAAGTTAATGGAATTTTAAACGCCATAAATGTGAGCCAGGGATGGTTGTACACACCTTTGATCCCAGCACTTGGGAAGCAGAGGCAGGGGAATATCTGTGAATTCAAGGCCAGCTTGATCTACATAGTGCGTTCCAGGCCAGTTGGGGCTCAAGAAGACAAAAAATAAAACCCATAAACATGGAAGAGTGATAATAATGACAACTTCAGAGGCAGTGAGAAAAATGGATGAGCAATAACTGACCTAACAGGGCAAATCGAGCTGTAACATGGGAAGGAAGGGGTGGCTGGGAGCTCAGAAGAGAGTTGGCTACTAGTGCTGGCTTGGAGTGAATCTTTGTTGTATAGTCCCGTTTTTACTGTTTTTATGAAAGTGGGTGCACCAGAGTTTGCTGCATATATGTCCTGATTGCTCTTTGATTAAAATAAAGCAACCCGCTTTTTCTCTTCTGATTACTTGTTTTTTAAGTCTATTTTGTTATATGTTGGAATTATAACACATGCTTGCTTCTTAGAACCATTTGCTTGGAATTTTTTTCCATCCTTTCACCCCAGGCTACTGTTTATTGTTGAGGTGAGACGAGTTTCTTGAAGAAAAGTAAAGGATCGGTTTTCCCTCTTGATCCATTTTGCTAGCCTATGTCTTTTGACAAGGGAGTTGAGGCCATTCATATTTAGTGTATTATTGAAAGATGTGTATTAGATAACATCATTTGAATTTCTTTGAGTTTGTGCCCCTATTTCGTGTTTTAGTTATTAGACATTTCTTTGTTTTCTTTCTGTGGCCTCTTGGTTAAACTCACTCCTATCTTTTGTCGATATTGTTTCAAGTGTCCTCCATAGGGCTCGTTGGGCAGGCATGAATTCTTTTACCCTATTCATGTCATGAAAATTTTCCATTCCCCTTTGAACATGATGGATAGTTTTACTGGATAAAGGATACTGGGTTGACATCTATGGTCATTTAGAACTGGGAATATTTTGGTCCAGGGTCTTTTGGCTTTCATACTTTGCACTGAATAGTCAGTCAGCTGTAATTCTGATGGGTTTTCCTTTTTGTATATTGTTGTTTTTCTCTAGCATATTTTAATAGCTTCTCTTTGTTCTTTACATTGAATGTTTTTATTTGATATGCCAAGGGAGCTTTCTGTTGGTCACATCTGACATGTTCTGTATGCTTCTTGAATCTATGTAGCTAAGTCTTTCCTTAATTTAAGGAAGTTTTCTTCTATAATCCTGTTGAATATATGTTCAACACCATTGGTCTGAGATTCTTCTCCTTCTGTATGCCTGTAATTCATACATTTGCTCTTTGTATGTTTACCCACATTTCCTGTGTATTCCATTCCTGTGTTGTTGTATTTTTATTTAACACAACCTTTGCTTAAAGAGTCCAGATCTTCAAATTTGTCATCTAATCTTGATATTCTGTTTTCTGTTTCCATTCATTCTGCTTGTGAGACTTTCTGCTGTTGTTTCCAATTGCCTTATTGGATTTTTCAATTCCATGTTCATTTCCATTTGAGTTTTCTTCATTATTTATAACTCTTTTGTGAATTTACTTTTCAATCATGAATTATTTTGATATTTCTTTAAGCTGCTTCTTTGTATGTGGGGATTCCATTTGGCAGAAGCACTTAAGAAGTCAGCTCACAGTCCCCAGACCTCAGGCTGTAGTCCTGCTTGCTTTAATGCTTTGGGCAAAACATTGTCACATTCCTGTAGTGATCTGGAGTATATGGTGTAAATTCCTGTACACCCAAATCCCCAGTTGCACCTCACAAAGTCCAGTATAAGTATCCCATGTTGTAAAGTAAAGTCGAGTCATTTTTTGTGGAATTTCTCCTGGTCTGGTTGCTGAGTCCCTGCTTTCCTTGTTCTTTCTCTCCCGCACCCTGCTCTCACTCCAGGCTTCCCAGTACCTTCTCCCTTCCCCTCCCTTCCAGGGTTAGGACCTGGACTGGCTGACCAGCTCACAGGAGCATATCTAGGGAACTTGCAGTCCCAGGAATCTGCAGGCCCTGGACAAAGTGGGAAGAACATGGAAAGTCTACATTTGTATATTCTTGGGCTTCCTTTACAAGTATATGTGTTTCCTTTTAGAGTTCATTGAGTTATTTCTGTGTTAAGTTCTTTGATCATGTAATTCTGTGTCCTGGGGTACCTCAGGACAGTTCTCATTGTAGTTCACTTCTGGCGAATTAGTGGGCTTGGTTGGGGACATATTCTCTTGGATAATTATATTGTGTTTTGTGCAGCCATTTGGGCATACTGATTTTCTTTGTTGGTATTCTGCTTTTGTTTAATTGAATTTTTGTTCTGTTTATATAGTTTATATAGCTTGGCTACTTTTTGTTCATGTTGAACAATAAATTAGTGCATGTTGCAGGTTATTGCAGAGGAGTAGACTGATCAGGATGATTGGTGAGACAGGGTAGTAGGTAGGCTAGTAGATAGATTAATCATGTTAGTATAAGGGCTGGTCTGTGTCAGACAGATCCAGAGCCAGTGGAGTCTATGCTAAGGAGTTTAGCTATTCTGGCTTAGGAAGCTAGTACAGAGATCTGACACAGAGGAATTGGAGTAGGCTTAGGTTTCAGGGAGGCAGAGGACAGGGTGGGGGTGGGGAGAGGAATGGAATAGAAACATAGGTGGGTGGGATCTGACCTACCAGAGACTTAGTTGGGTGGCTCTGTGCAGAAGATTGGGAACCAAAGAAGACTGGGATGGGGACCACCTGAGGTGAGGCTTAGCAATCTAGGTGGAGGAGGTTGAGCTATTCTTGGTTAGGAAGCTACTCCAGAGACTTGAGGCAGAGGAATTAGAGCCTGCATGGGTCCAGGGCTGGCAGAAGACCAAGAGTTGGGAGGGTGGGGAGAATTTTGCTCTTTGCTCTTTTTTGAACTCCTTGTAGCCCCAGCTAGATTGGAACTCACTCGCTATGTAGGCCAGCATGGCCTCAAACTCAGAGAGATCTGTCAACATCTGCCTTCAAAGAGCTTAGAGTACAAGGGTGGAACCAAGAGTTTTTAAAAGAAGCAGTGCGATCACTAATAAACATACAAAAAGTGTTGAATATACATAGCCATTGAGAAATGCAAATTAAAACAACTTTAAGGCTCCATCTTGCATAGATCAGAATGGCCATTATCATGAATAAAATGACAATCACCCCTCCCCCCCCAAGAAAGAGAAGCTGGGCATCCTGGAGCTCACCTTTAATCCTAGTATTCAAGAGGCAGAGGCAGGCGAATCTTTGTGAGTTCAAGGTCAGCCTGGTCTACAGAATTCCAGGACAGCTGGGGCTACAGGGAAACCCTCAAAAAGACCAAAAAAGTGGGGGCTGGAGCGATGGCCTAGCGGTTGAGAGTGCCGACCGCTCTTGCAGAGGACCCGGGTTCGATCCCCAGCACCCACATGGCGGCCGAGAGCCGTCTGAAACTCCAATTCCATGAGAACTCCAGTTCCAGGGGAGTCCGACGCCCTCTTCTGACCTCCGCGGCATTGCACGTCACGGGTGCACAGACTTGCATGCAGACAATACATTCATACACATACGGAAATAAATAAAATTAAAAAAAAAAAGACCAAAAAAGTGACAATATATGCTATTAACAATGTGAAACTCCAGTATGAGTGGGAATGTAAACTACTTTGACCATATTGAATATGCCTGGAAGTTTCTCAAATATCTAGTCAGAGAGCTACCTCATGATGCAGTTACACTATGTATATGGAAAAAAAGTTCTAGATTCTTCTTCTACAGAGATATCTCCTAAACCATGATCAGTGATGCTCTACTCACAAAATTCGGGAATCAAATCAGCGTAGGTGTGCATCAACTGATGAATGGATGAGGCAAATGTGATAAATACATACATATATATGAGTTTTATTGATAATGCAGAAAAATGAAATCATGAGCTTTACAGGAGAGTAGATGAAACTGGAGAAAATACACTGAGGTGAGCCAGGTGGAGGAGAAAGATCACTTCTCCTTAATATGTGGATCTTGGCTTTGATTCTTTAGTTTGCTTTGTGTAACGTGGAGTAACTGTGTGAGTCAGGGATGTGAATGGGTCTTTTGTAGAGGAGGGGACTTTTCTATTTGGCTGAATATTAGAGTCTTCATATGCATTATTTAAGTTATTTATGGATTCAACTTGCATTTCACATTTAATTTTTAAATTAAATCTATTGTTAGAATTCATTATTCCTGAATATCCTCTATTCCAGTGGAGAAGTCATACGTTTTAGTATGATACTATGCCAAGAAAATGTCAAAGATAAGTTTTGGAATTCCAATTTAATTGTTATACTTGCATTTATCTATAAAAGTTTGGCTATATTGCATAAGAATTCTGCATGTTACCTCAGATGCATCTTCATTTTGAGGGATATTTGAGATCACAATGTAGTCTTCTTACCCTCAGTGGAAGCACAGTGATACATATTATATGGAGAAAAATTTTTAAAAACTATTATATCTAGATTCATTGGCACCCAGAAAATGTATGATTTCAACCTTTTGCCTAGAGTTTAGAAAAGTCATTGTTTCCTTTGGATTGCAATAGAACAGCAGGCAAGGGGCACTGGACATTGTCTGGTGTGTCTCTGGTCAGGAGGCAAAGTAAGACTTTCAGTGACACTCCAAGAAGAGGCAGACCATGAGTTCAGAATGTGAGGTGTGAAAGGAGGGACCACGCTGCACATCATTAATATCCTAGGTGAATAATTCTTCATGGAGGACTGCGTTTATGGGCCCATGACAATCGTTTCTTCTGCAATCCATTGCTTTCGCTGGAGGGTGAAGTGTAACCATTAAAAATTATTTTGTCTCATTAAAAAGATGAACACTTTTGAAATATTCAGTCTTTGAGTTTCTCTCTTATGATGGGCAGTAGAAGGTCTGAGGAGTAAAAATTTTCTGTCATTTTAAATCCTGCCAGGTAAGTCAGAAATAGAAGTGGGGAGAGTGGTGCACAGCCAGGAAAACGCAGAGTGGTCTATTCTACACAGAAGAGCTTTCAAGACGAGCTAAATGAAAAATCCAAATATCCTTTCAAGTTTCACCTTAATTTCAAATTTAAAAAAATTAAAATTATGAGCTATATTTCAGATATGTAGGGTACAGTGTGGTATTTTAATGAATTTATACAGTAGGAAACTATCAAATCAGGTTAATTGGCATTTTCATTCAGGAAAATATTTACCATAGTTTTTAATTTTTTAAGTTTTAATCAGTTATTTTATATTCCATGCAACATATTTTGATCACATTCACCCTGAACTCTTGCACCAAACTTCCAGATCCACCCCAACCCTTACCGGCAGCTTCCTCATGCCCTCTTCTTTTTTAAAAAAATAACCTATAGACTCCTATTGGTGCTATCCTTGTACTCCTGGCTACGGGATCATTCACTGGAACATGGTTGATCTACCTGAGCCCACACCCTTACAAAACTGACTTCCTGGGCTGGAGACATGGCTCTCTGATTAAGAGCAATCTGCTCTTGCAGAGGACCTGGGTTCAAATTCCACCACCCACATGACAGCTAACAACTGTTCATAACTCAGTTTCCAGGGATCTGACATCCTCTTATGATATACTTGGACATTGCATGATATGGGTACACTAAAACCCATAAAAGCAATACATTCATACACATAAAATTAAAAAAAAAAGAAAAGAAAAAATCTGATTTTCTTTTCTCCAGAAGCCATCAACCATCCATAGCTCCTCAGCTATGGTTAGGGGTTCATGAGCTTCTTCCCACTCCATGCTGAAATGTTGGCTGGCTTGATCTTGGGCAGGAAAACACAGCCTTGGGCAGTAGGCTGTGGTATGGATGTCCCATTTGTGCCTGAATGTTCAATTGTCACTTATTCTCTGCACTTTGTCCAGTTGTGAGTTTCTGCATTAACCTGTCCCTGGCACAAAGAAACTTCTCTGATCAGATACAGGAGCTTCATTGAACTAAGAGTAGAAAGATTCCACTTTCTTAAAGGACACCCATGGTGTGCAATGACTGCAGAGGAGTCAAAGCCCTCTGGAATTGGAGTTATGGAGAGTTGTTAGCCACCATGTGGGTGCTGGCAATTGAACCCAGGTCCTCTGCAAGAGCAGCAAGTGCTCCTAACCACTGAGCCATCTCTCCAGCCCTCAAAGATACATTTCTGCTAGGCTTAGCACTTGAGAGACAGAGACAGGCAGATCTCTGTGAGATCAAGGCAAGCTTGGTCTACATAGAAAGTTCAAGTCTAAGCTGGGGCTACAGGAAGAACCTGTCTCAAAGAGCAGTGGACCCTAGCACAAATGACAGGATGTGGGAACCCCAGATAGGGGAGCTGTGGGAGGGAGCCAACAGAGAAGTGAGTATAAAGGCAATTAAGACTGAGTGAAAAATTATGTATTAAATACATAAAATTCAATTAAAATTTTATAATAAAAATCCAAAAAGGAAATAAAGATACAAAATTAGAGAACAGTTTGACACTAAGTTAATTTAGCAGAATAGTAGTAGGAGGTTCCACTGAGAACTATGAGCTCCACAACCATGCAGTCGTGGCCAGATTTTACAGAACTAAGCATTTATTCCCTTAAGTTATGTGAGCCTTCAATCTCATTAGATAGTAATTGGTTATCCCCATACCACCTGGGCCACTATATCACCCATGGCCACTCTTGCCACCACTGACATATTTCAGTTCACAGGGTTCACGGCTGGGTAACACTATCGGTAATTTGCTCCATCAGCAAAGAAAAGTGTATTGTATCCTTGTACTGGGAGATTTTCATACCTATCTTTTACCAAGTGATTCCTGGAAGCCACACTGGCAGAGTTCAAACTCCTTTCTGTTTGTAATCATGATCCAGTATCCTGCACTATGACTGCCAAATGGTCATTTTTGAGATGTACAGGAAGAAATTGTCTGCTCACCATCCTTATATCTGGTCATGGAGCTATGTCTAATGGTATTTCAAAACAGGAAAATAAGAGTCATCTAATACACACCAGTAAAAATTATGTTAACAGTAAACAATGTATCATCACCCATCTTTCATATTGAACAATGAAGATGGTGAGAGCAAATACAGATAACTGAAGCATCTTCTCCCATTGTTCATGTCTGTGCAGAATGAATAAATTTTCAACTTTCTGAGCTTGGTTCACCATACACTCTATGGCAACAATAGCAGTAGTATGCGGAAAGGATTGTTGTGGGGTCCCAAAAGAGCTGAAGCACAGTGTTTAAGTCAATCATGAGAATAGCATCTACAAACATAGAATTTGATCACCGTTCTTACAAGCGTAAAGAGGTAAGGTTATCTGAGAGTAGGATGTTTCTTTTTAGTAACAAAATCCAAACAATTTGTTTAAGAATTAAATCTAGTAAGTAATAGAAAATATATAAAATTAAAAAACATTAATCATGAGGTTGTAGAAAAAGGCTTCTTCAATTTTTTGATTTTTATATAATTTTTGCAAATGCCATACAATGTATTTTTATTGTATTTAGAACTCCCCATTATTATTCTTCTATATGCACCCCTTACTACCTTACTATCACCCCTGATTTCATGTATCATATATATACATATATATAGATATATATGTATATATATACATATATATATACATATATGTGTGTGTATAATACCATTCTGACTCATCATTGCAATTGTATTTATTTCTTGTTTAATTTTTCAATTTTTTATTTTATTTTATGTAAATGGGTATTTTACCTGCATGCATGAAAATGCAAATGGCTGCAAATCTCACAGAGGTCAGAAGAGGGTATCAGATATCCTGGAGCTGGGCTCAGGAAATTTGTTAGTTACCTTGTGGGTACTGGGAATCAAACCCAAGTTCTCTGCAAGGGTAGACCATGCTCCTAACAAACTGAGCTATTGCTCTATTCCCCAGGGATTTTATTACTTAGGATTTATACCTTTAATTGATAAGACAATGAAGGATATATTAGAAAAATGAATCCTTTCAGAAGATTGTTTGGAACGTTCAAACACCACAAATATTAATACCTAGAGGAAGAAACAGTTCCCCTAATCTCAGTGAAACTAGGATAAAGAATGCACTAAAATGAACAGAGCTTCCTATAGGGTATGCAGAGTGAAAACAGCTCTCTGGTTATGGCACTGTTGGGGTGGGTCCCCTGCACCCACGGCTCTGTGTCTCCTCCTCAATCTGAACAAGTGAAAGAGGCAAACATTTCACTCCATCTCACATTGTATTCCTGCTTAAGGCAAATCAAGTATCAGAAGCATCAATTTGCTTAGTCTTCACATGACATGATCAGCTGCATGAAGGACCATATGTTTTGATATTCAAAGGTTATTTCCTCACGTTCTTATGTGCAAAAACTTTTAAATCTGGGCTTCAGAAGAATCTGCTGTCTTATATGGAACAGATATTGCACACTTTGTGAAAACATCGGACAGGACTTAGTTCAGGTAGTTAGGAGGCATGCTCTTGTTCCTTTAAGAAAATAATTGGTATGGCTAAATACATAGTTATTATGAAAGTTCTATTTTTCAATTCAAGTTACCCTGCATCCTCCTAAAAATATTTCCTGCAGTTCATTATTCCTCACACAACTCGCTACTGCCCTCACTGAAGTTTTAATTTCAACCCTATGATATCATTTGCCACTGAACTCATCTTATTTTGGTCAGAGCTAATTTATTTAGCACCTAGGTTTTTGTATCATTCGCTACTCTTTTACTGTACCTGCAATGCATATTGAACAAGACACAGTGAGAAATCCATTAAGACCATACATATATATTTAGGAGAGTAAAACTGTTCTTGTTTTATATGAGTAATGAAGTAATTTTTAAATTTTAATTATTTATTTATTTTTATGTGTATCAATGTACTGTCTGCATGTAGGTTTGTGCACCCATGTCGCGCAATGCCGCGAGGGCAGAAGAGGGTGTCAGATTCCTCTGGAACTGGAGTTAAAGACAGTTCTCAGCCACCTTGTTGATGCAGGGGATGGAAGGCAGGTCCTCTGCAAGGGCAGTTGGCGCTCTTAACTGCTAGGCCATCTCTCCAGCCCCAGAAGTTGCATCTTAAAGAGATTACAATGCACTATTACTAAGTGGAAGATAGCACATGAGCTCCCCATGTGTCTTTTCCTTCTTTTCTCTCACAGAAGGTGAAGAGTGGACTACATGAACAACCACACAGTGGACACGGATTTCTTCCTCATAGAATTCTCTGACAGCAAGCAGCTCCAGGTGTTCCAGGGCTTTCTGTTTCTACTGATTTACTTGTTGTCCCTCATGGGGAACCTTCTCATCATCATGCTTGTCACTGTGGACCAGTGTCTTCACAGCCCCATGTACTTCTTCCTGAAGAACCTGTCCTTCCTCGATGTGGGCCTCATTTCATTCGCAGTCCCAAAGCTCATTCTCAGCTCTTTGTGTCACAGGAGTGCTATCTCTTTCCCAGGATGTGTGTGTCAGGTCTTCTTCATGGCTTACTTTGCTTCATCTGAAATGTTCATCCTCACAGCCATGTCGTATGACCGCTATGTAGCCATTTGTCACCCACTACACTATATTGTCATCATGAACAGGGCAGTCTGTATGCAGATGGTAACTGCCTCTTGGCTATTTGGAAGTCCCTTTGGTGTCTTATATTCATATGGCACCTTCTCTTTATCTTTCTGTGGTTCCAGGAAAGTGCCACAGTTCTTCTGTGATGTCCCCTCTCTACTGAAGATTTCTTGCTCAAAGATGAATGCCATCATTGACATTAGTGTCATATTTGGACTCATGTGTGGGTTTTTCTGCTCAGTGTCCATGGGGTTTTCATATGCTTACATTTTCAGCACAGTGCTGAGAATGCCCTTGTTACAAGGGAGGACCAAAGCCTTCTCTACCTGCATGCCCCATCTCATAGTTTTCACCACATTTTTAGTTACAGTTGCCACTGCCTATTTGAAACCAGTTCCTGATTCTCCACAGCTTTGGGACTTTCTGATATCTGTTTTCTCTTCTGTGATGCCCCCATCTATGAATCCTATAATATACAGCCTGAGGAATAAGGAAATCAAAGCTGCTTTGTGGAACGTTTTAGGGAAACTAGATCCTTATGAGTTTTTTAGGGGAAAGCAGTCATAGTATGAATAGAAAGGCTACATGAAATGCTTGCTGTGCCTGTATTTCCAATCATAAAGGTCACTATGTTATGTAATGGGTTTGATGCCTTGTTTTAAATAAATAAGTGATTTAAAATGTCCAGAAACTGGTTTACAAGTTTATAATCCTGAGTTAATGACAATTATCACAAAACCTGCTTGAGCTGGGTATTTGTTATTTAAAGTGCATTTGAGCAATTCCAACCTCTGAAGCACTGTGTCAGATTTCTGAATAACGTTAGAAAACCATCTATTCAAACTACTTGAGACATCCTGAGTATATTTCTTTATGTTGCATAGACACAGTGCATGGGTGAATAAGATAATGTATTTGGAATGGTTAGATTAAACTAGTATTCACATTTTTAAAAGTTCCAGATAGATTCACAACAAAATTTTACATAACCTTCAAAAAAATCTACAACAAATAATACTTGAATTATTCAGAAATAGAGAAACTGAGAAAGAGAACACCCAGACTTCTATGAAGCCAATATCACTCGAATACCAAAACCAGATAAAGATGAGAGAGAGAGAGAGAGAGAGAGAGAGAGAGAGAGAGAGAGAGAAGAGAAGACGCACTATGGGCACATATCCACAAAGATGATAGATGAAAATTTTTTCAACAAATCACATCCAGATACACACTAAAAAAGAGCATTCACCATTATCAAGTTGTCTTTATTACAAAGATGCATGCCTGGTTCAATATATTTAAGTCAGTAAATGTAATATTTCATATAAATGGCCTTATAGAAAAAAGTAACATGGTCATCTCAATAGATAGAGAAAAGGCCTCTGACAAAACCAACCTGAATTCAATGCAAAAGTCCTAGAGGGAATTGAACTGAATAGAATATACCTCAATATATTTAAGGCTACATAAAATAAACCCACTGGCAACATCATTCTAAATGGAGAAATCTCAAGCCATTTCCATTAAAATCAGTAATCAGACAAGGCTATACCCAATATACTGCTTCAGAAATAAGACAATAAAAGGAATTTAAAGGGGTACTACCTGGAAAAGAAACTGTAACATAATCATTATTTTCAGATTATATGATATGGTACATAAGAGATCCCAAAAATTCCACCAGAAAACTGCTAGAAATGATCACACTTTCAGCAAAGAAGCAGTATACAAAACCAGTTTACAAAAGTCAGTAGCCTTGTTATATCAGAGACAGACTTCATAGAAACAAATTCACAACAGCCTCAAAAATATCTAGGGAAAACCTTAACCCAAGGCATTAAAGTTTTCTTTTTTTATTATTTTAACATTTTTTATTGATGCTTTGTGCATTTCCTACATCATTTTCCAATTCAGTTCAGGCATATCTCCCCTTCCCTTCCCCCCACCCCCACCCCAACCGAGATCATGCATTCTGCCATGACTGTCCTGCATATCTCTCTCAGCTTTTTTTTTCCATTTTTTAGCTAGAAGTGATAATCCATGAGTACAAGCATCCTTCATGTAAAACCAATTTGCAGGCTGTTGTGCCCAAACACCCACAGCCCCACCTTCCAGCGGGGAGTGAGGGGTTGTATGTTCAATCAGGTTAATCAAATGAGGGTCCAGACTACATTGCTGTAGTTTCACCCTTCACCCCAATTGCAGCCCTTACATTCTACCATGCCCCCTCTTCTGCAGATTATTCCCTGGGCTTAGAAAAGGGGCACAGGTGGATGAGAAGCAGAATAGTCCACTCTCTCTGGAGCTGTTGTCTTGGATTCTGGTCAATTCTGGCTGTTTCCTTTCATGGGCTGACAGTCTGTCCAGGAATAACCTTTCCTTCTTGTAGACAGCATATAAATGGGTTTTGTTCCTAATCCAATCTCCCAAATCCATGTCATTTTTATGGTGAGGTTAGAGCCCCTGAATTTTTAAGTTATATTAAAATGGATGTTGCGTCCTTTCACGTTATTATCCATTTGGACTTCTAGCCTATGATTTTTCTCCTATGGGTGTGTGGTTTTTTTTATTAGTTTCTTTTCTTAGGTTTTTGAGGATTGTTGTTCCTCACTTCTGCCCTTTGAATTGCTTCAAGTAGTTTATGAAGAGTTGGTTTCCAGATAGTTATCCTCATCATCTTATTGTATGTCAGGAAGATTTTTCTCTCTCTCTCTTCATATAATCGACATTTTTGCTGGTAAAAGATTCTGGGTTGGCATCCGGAGTCCCTTAACCTGGGAATCTTTGCTCTGTTCTTCTTGCGTCAAATGGTTTGGGGCGAGAAGTCAGTTCTGATTCTGATGGGTTTCCTTTGTATGTAACATTGTTTTTCTTTTGTAAGCTCAGAATTTGGCTTTGTTGTGGGCAACTCGACATTTTAAACTATGATATGGCGTGAGGTTTTTTCTTTTCCTTTTCTTTTTTTTTTTTTTTTTTTTTTTTTTTTTTTCTTGTATTTGTATGAGTTGGTCTATTTTTAGTTTGGGGAAATTTTTCCTCTATTATTCTGGGAAGTCTGATCACTCCTATTTTCTGGAAATTTCTTCTCCTTCCCTCTATTCCTATGATGCGGCAGTTTTATATTTTCATAGTGTCCCATAGTGCCCGGGGGTTAAGCACTGGTTTGTGTATTTTTAAGTTGTTCATATGCGGTATTGAGCTTTTAAGGGCGCTGGGTAGCGTCCAGCCGAAAAGCAGAATATGCGTTGTGCGGCGGCCGCCAGGCGACGTTCTGCGCCTTTTTCCTTTCCTTTCTTCTTGAGTGAATGTGTGTTCTAATTCCATTTTCGTTTCACCCTGTGAGTTTCTTTAGTAACTTCTCCATTGCCTTTTTTGACTTCAATCTCTCTTGGTGCTGCCAATCGCCTTCTTGGTGCTCCCTACTTCGTTGTTTGGCTTCCTTTCTCAGTGTTCCTACGGTCCTTTCCGGAGTTTGTTTGGTTCCTCCCGCGAGTTCTTTGTGGAGTTGGTTGGTCTGGTGTTCCGTTACTTCTTTCGTACGGACGTTCTGTCCGAAGGTTGTCATTGGTCCCGCGAGGCCGTTTTGGTGGAGTTTTTTTTCAGTTTCTCGCTTAGGTCTCTAATTCCTCTGTATGTTCGTTAATTGCTCTGCATAGGGCGGCAATGATTCCTCGAGATCTTGCCTTTGAGTTCTCCTCCAGGGGTCCCAGGGTAGGCTACTCCTACGAGGTTGGGAGTGCGGATGCAGGAAGGATGCCGGGGGCCTTTCCCATGTTGTCCCTTTGTCGGGTTCCTGGCATGTGGGCTTCCCGTTTGTGGTTCAGATCACAAAAAACTTTTCACTTGTGCCTAGTTAGGGGAATGGTTTTTGCCTTTCCTTTAAGCGGTTTTTTTCCCCCCCTTTCCCTCCTCCGGGTTATGGATAGTGAACGTGTCCTGTTTCAATTTTTGTAAACCACTCTTCTCGTCTTGCTCTGAAGGTTCTCCAAAAAGAAGAGTCCACTTGGATTCTCACCAATTTCGGGGGGGGGGATGCCTGACCTAGCCAGCGCCCCAGCAGCCCGCAAAAAGGTGCAGAACAGACCACTATCTCTAAGGAGTATGTTGTCTTGGTCCTGGTCAATTCTGGCTGTTTCGCCGTTCATGGCTGACAGTTTTGTCCAGGAAGAACGTTTCGAATCTACTAATGAAGTACAAGCAGTTAGATATAGTGGTGATTTAAACAGCACTAATAGTTAGGGTAGTTACTTTGGTATAGACAACAGATGTTGGGATGATAGTTAATCCATGAATTACATTTTTTCCCTGTTAAATTGAATACGGTCTTACTGTAGATTATAAC